>JANSJX010000794.1:0-17024 GCA_026168455.1 Theocolax elegans | reverse complement strand
TCTGGGCTGGTCGGTATTTATACGGACCTAAACCCGATAAATCGAGTCACACTCATCGGAGGCTCCATTGACCTGGGTCAATGGATTCCCGAGATGGTTTGCCTACAACAGATAACCGAGGGAGAGGCCTCGGCGGCATTTATGTCGTCTATACCTGCGGGCGAAGGTCCAAGGGAAGAAGGGCTTGAAGGAACCTGATGGCTGGCACAAGCCTGTGCTTTCAAAGAAGCATGCGTGCCTTCTACTTCGGGTTTCAACTCGGGGCCTTTCGAAAGAGGAGAGCAACTCACCAGGTTAGTAATGAATGAAAGTTTTCTATTCTAATACATTTTTTTTTGGGATGATTGTTTCATGTTAGTTTGGGTTATGAATGTCGCGAATTTCGGAATTGGTCGGAAAGCGAGCGTGATAAGAGTTTGTAAGCCAGTCACACGTAATTCGAATCGAATAAAGTAATTTAGTTATCGGAAAAATAATAATTACACACTCAGCGTGATACACGGTTACACAGATTAACTCTAAAAGAAAAGCTGTTCAAGATTCCAGTGTTCCAGAATTCAAGAAACCCATTACACTTATCAATTGGAACATTTTTTTTGTTATTCTTTTGAATTTTAATAGTAAGGTATGCGAAAACAAAAAAAAAAAAATTAAATAATTTATTTTACGACACAAACAACACAGACAGTTACACTTTACACCGCTGTAGATAGCACCGGCTATCTTAGGTTAAGTTTTTACGTACTAGGATCTATTTAGAATCGTTTTGATCGCTAGTATTGTATTCATACTTCTGTGTGCATGTGCATCCCCTTGCGTATTCTAAATCGAAGTAAGGTATAACTTCGGTTTGGGAGGGGGGAGTTGTGACATTGTAGTTATACTACATGTCACTTAGAAATAAACTAGCGAGACAAGGTATAGTATAGCACCTGTCAAGCTTACTATGCGAAGTAAGCGTGCTATACATACCAATTAAGTCCTATTAGACACACATATGCGAATGTGTGCAACCGATATAGGCTTACAGTGCGTAGTAAGCAGGAAAACCCGAAGCAAAGGAGATGCGACTCCTGACTGCGCACAATTGCACACACACACACACTGCTCCGTTGATCCAGCATCCTTATGTCTTCTCCAGCACCCGTAATAGCTCCAGTAATGACCCGTACCATATCCGCAGGTCCCATCCAGCATTGATTGCCCTCTCCAGCACCCAAGAGAAGCCTCCGATGTTGAGCAGCCCAGGTGAAGACTTCAGGCCTTGGAATGAGGTAGCGCCCTTGCGCTCAAGCCACGGTGTACTGCCAATCAGAGTACCTGAAACGGTAATTAATTACCAAGGTGGTCGACTACTAAGGAACGAGGATGGAGAAGCTATAACCAGGCATAGCTTCTCCCAGGTATGTCAGCAGGACCAAAAGGAAAGGAGATGACATGTCTAGTTTGCGGTTATGGCAGACACAAACAACATCTATATAGAGCCCGAGGAAAGTAGGTAAAATTACCCTCGGCGGCACTCCATAGGACGACGACGATTCACCGCTGCCGTGCTCCGCTCACTTGAGGGGCTGTTATGAGACGCCGATGTGCTCCAGCTGTCCGGACACTCCGAGCCGAAGATCCCGTATTGATAACATACGGCACCTGCAATAAGAACTCGGGGGGCTCGAATTAGCTTAAAATCGAGGTAATAAGGAACGATTTAACGCCTTTACCTCGCAGATAGTATTCTCAGCAGGGCTGCAGTTAACTCAATCGCCATCCAGCACCACGAAGTCAACGTCGTCGACGACATCTCCGTTTGAGGCAGTGAAATCATGGCCCGAGCGGCCAGTATGAACTGAGCCGAGCGCGCACGACTCGAGACGCGAGAGTAGGCGCGCCTGCGTAATACGCCGAGGGAAAACTCTCTCGCTTCGTGCGTGCCGATACCTCGACAGACTGCAGACCGACCACCGATCGTGTAACACGAGATACAGCAATTTTACAAAATACGTGTGTGTCCGAGAGATCCAGGAGGACGAGCGTCCAGGTGAGCCGTGCTCCTTCCTCCCAAATCCAGCTTCCTTTAAGTGTGTGTGCGCGACGCGTGGTTAGGTGCGGGACGGCCCGCAATCGCGCGAACGCGAGCGACCGCGGCCAACGTGACTGCAATTTTGAACGGCAAAGCGCTGCTTTGCCGTGTATTACTTGTGAGCACCTTGAGTGCAAAAAACCTGCAATCGTTATTTGTTTCTTTTTTGTATTATTTCGTGACTGCACCCTAATCCCCAGTGGACACGTCACATGAGTGACCCCGAGCCCTTCGGATCCGAAAGCGTTCACGCTACCACTGCGCTACGCCCGCAATTGGTCGTAGCTGTACTTTTTCATGTCTTCTGCCTACCGATACGCGCGCCATATGCCAAGTGCCGATTCTTGCGCTGGCCGCGTCGGTACTACAGAGCCCTAAGTGACGGGGATCTGTACTCATACAGATCCACCACGTCACAACTCCCCCCCCCGCCTAAACGATGAATATCCCTGGATTCATTGTAATATTAGGACGAAAGGGTAGGGAGCCGGGTCGTAGGTAAAGCAGAAGCCTATGCTGGAATCATTAAAACTTAGAAACTAGGAAACTAGGGTGCTGGAAGGATATGGGTACGTTTATGTTGGGCGCCATGTAACAATGAGACTCATTTGCTACAAATTAAAAAAAGGAACGGACGTCAGGTCTTGAACCCGAGCCCCTTCGGATCCGAAGGCGTTCACGCTACCACTGCGCTACGCCCGCAATTGGTCGTAGCTGTACTTTTCCATGTCTTCTGCCTACCGATACGCGCACCATATGCCAAGTGCCGATTCTTGCGCTGGCCGCGTCGGTACTACAGAGCCCTAAGTGACGGGATCTGTACTCATACAGATCCACCACGTCACACATTCAATTAATTTTAATAATTGACATTATATCTATTTTAATTTTTTTATAGTTTTTATCTTTGAAAATGTAATTTTAAAGACTTATGAAGGTTGTTTTTAAGTTGTTTAGTAAGTATAAATAATTGTTTTCTGTACGGATCTTAAATTTAAGTAAAATAATGTGAATTATATGTATTAGATAAATAACCTTAGATCTTCCAGTTCGGAGTTCCTAAATCAAAATGAAGTACAAGCGTAGCTTTGACATCAAAGAAGTTGTCAAATTATATATTTTCATAAATTACTTTATGTATATTGGTAAATTTAATTTTGTAATTATTCTAAATTACAATGGGTAAATGAGGACAAATTAATTATAATGATTCATTAAAAATTAAAATATAAATTTAATTATAATTAAGAGGTGTCTGAAAGACCAACAATTTCTTACCAAGGCAAAAGCAATGTAGTTTATACACTTAAGAATGTACAAGGATACTTATAAACTTTACTTGGCGCTGCTTGAATGCATATTATCAAAATGGTTATACACAAAATAAAAATTAAAAAAGTTTAATCTCATTTATACTTGTATCTATTCAAGTCAATACAGGTCGTACAACAATATGATTTGTTCACTCCGTCCATTTTTGTAAAATAGCCGATTAAATTGCATATATGATATGCACAAAAAAATTTTGTTCATCAACGAATTTATTTATATTTTATGTTATTAATTTTATGTATTTTAATGTCAAAAATGAAAAAAAAAATTAATAAATGACTGAAATACAAAGCAAAATTATAACTTATTTATTACAAATTGTATATAGCAGACTAACCTCAGAACATCAATTGCTTTTTAAATTTCAAGATTATGTGGTAAGTACTATTGTGCTGAGGCTGTTCTTGCGCAAGAGAAGTAAGAACATCAAGTAAGGTATATAAGACCATCCCGCAACAGTGTCATTATACTCATCTATCATATTCTATTCTGACTTGTCCATAATCTCCAGTAACTACCATATATAGTTCTGTATATACAGGTGATCCAGAAACATAGGTAACATATATATATATTCCGATTCAGAAAATTAATTCGAGTATAACCCCGTCGGAATTTTAAAAAATATTAATTAGGCGAGGCGTAATTAATTTTTGAAATGGGCCAATCAGAGGCCGGATTAGGGAAGAAAGGTGAGCGGCGTTGCCGCGCGAGACTAATGCAACAGGTCAACGAGCGAAGCGGCCGAGGCGCTTGAACATAGCTAATGCGTATAGCAGAAGCGAAGATCGCGAAAGCGAATGAATCGCAAAATATATTTTACGAGATTGATTGTATGAATAAAATGTACAATCAAGGAATGATTTTTATTTAAGTTTGAATTATACCGCAGATTAATAAATTCATTACTACTATTATTAATTTACTTACTAAATCTATGATACGCGTGCGTTATAAATATGAGATTATTACAGTTTTTAATCTCATCGTATTACATTAATTTATTGAAACCTTTATGACGAATTTTAAGACAATAAAATTTTGGATTGAATTAAGTTTTGTGTACAATATAGCCAATAAATACGTTTACCATAAAGATATATCGCTACATTTTGGAAATATATTAATTAATTTTGCAAATATATTGGCAATAATATTGCTAGGTAAATAATTCCTAGTCCGTGTAAAATGAAATTTAGCTCAAGCCTCAATTCTCCGTTTAAAAAACATAATGCTACCGTGAGCGCTCTCCGATGTTCGCGCACATCAAATTTTGTGTTCGCGGAGTAAGCCCGCCGCGGGCGCTCTCCGACGTTCGCGCTCATCAAATTTTGTACTCGCGGAGTAAGCCCGTCGCGGACGCTCTCCGACGTCCGCACTGCAGAGCAAACGTGCTCGAAAAAAGTTACTTCGTTAAAATTACAATTCATTGTGTTTCAGACTTAATAAATATTTTGGAAAACTTGTTCCAAATGTTTAGGATAATAATTGCAATAGTCTGGCTGTTGAATTGAATTGAGTGTTCAATATACAAAATGCCAATGAATAACTACCATAAATTCGCAATATATTGGTAATATATTAGCAATAATATTGCTAGTAAGTTAATTCCGAGTCCGTGTAAAATAAAATCTAGCTGAACCCTCGATGAAGTTTTATAATAGTCTGGGAATCATCTAGCTATAGTATATCTATAATATGTTTACGTTTACCAAATATTTTTAAACTGATTTTTTATAATATATTAGTATATGCTGAACAAATCGATATCATTAAAATTAATTGGATCATATCTTTACTAAAAATCGGTATTATGAGAAATCGTGGATTTATGTCACGCATCTTAGTAATTATTCGGATGACCAAAGACAGACGTTCATTCACGGTTTCATCCACTTGAGGTAATAAAAAATCATCGATTCGTCGGTAGTATTGACAATTTGGACGACACGAAACATATTGGCGATATATTGATAATACTTTGGCAATATGTTGGCAACATATTGGCAACATATTGGCAATATATTGACAATACTTTGGCAACATATTGGCAATATATTGGCAACATATTGGCAATATATTGACAATACTTTGGCACATATTGGCAATATATTGGCAACATATTGGCAATATATTGATAATACAAATAGTAGAACAATTAAAGTTTATATGAACTTTATATCAACTTTAGGTTTGGCTAAACTTGATATGGGGGTTGGCCAACGAGGACTGAGCCGAACTTGTGCAATTGACTGTTCAAGTTTGGCGAAAGTATATCAAATGTCAGCTGAAAGTCATATAAAGTTTTTACAAAGTTTTTTTACAATTACTGACAAATAAAATATAGTTTATACTAAGTTTAGCTGAACTCAATATTAACGTGATAGCAAGTTCAGGTTTATAAAGTCATATAATGTTGATATCAACATACCCAAAGAAAAATTTCAAATATCTGCTTTAACTGACATTAGTAAGAATACATCGGTTAGAAAAAACTGTAGATATATTCCAAAAAATTCGAATCCGTCACTGAAAAGTGTTGTCCATTTCCTTAGTTTTGAAGACATAACCTGAAAGAAGAAATTTAAAAAACCACAAGTATCTATTTTCAACCATTTTTCTAACTGATGTAATCTTACTGATGTCAGTTAAAGAAGATACTTGAAATTTTTCTTTGGGTATGTTGATATCAACATATATGACTTTATAAACCTGAACTTGCTATCACGTTAATATTGAGTTCAGCTAAACTTAGTATAAACTATATTTTATTTGTCAGTAATTGTAAAAAAACTTTGTAAAAACTTTATATGACTTTCAGCTGAACATTTGATATACTTTCGCCAAACTTGAACAGTCAATTGCACAAGTTCGGCTCAGTCTCGTTGGCCAACCCCATATCAAGTTTAGCCAAACCTAAAGTTGATATAAAGTTCATATAACTTTAATTGTTTTACGCGGGTATTTACTATTTGTATTATCAATATATTGCCAATATGTTGCCAATATATTGCCAATATGTTGCCAAAGTATTGTCAATATATTGCCAATATGTTGCCAATATATTGCCAATATGTTGCCAAAGTATTGTCAATATATTGCCAATATGTTGCCAATATGTTGCCAACATATTGCCAAAGTATTATCAATATATCGCCAATATGTTTCGTGTCGTCCAAATTGTCAATACTACCGACGAATCGATGATTTTTTATTACCTCAAGTGGATGAAACCGTGAATGAACGTCTGTCTTTGGTCATCCGAATAATTACTAAGATGCGTGACATAAATCCACGATTTCTCATAATACCGATTTTTAGTAAAGATATGATCCAATTAATTTTAATGATATCGATTTGTTCAGCATATACTAATATATTATAAAAAATCAGTTTAAAAATATTTGGTAAACGTAAACATATTATAGATATACTATAGCTAGATGATTCCCAGACTATTATAAAACTTCATCGAGGGTTCAGCTAGATTTTATTTTACACGGACTCGGAATTAACTTACTAGCAATATTATTGCTAATATATTACCAATATATTGCGAATTTATGGTAGTTATTCATTGGAATTTGTATATTGAACCTCAATTCAATTCAACAGCAGACTATTGCAATTATTATCCTAAACATTTGGAACAAGTTTCCAAAATATTTATTAAGTCTGAAACACAATGAATTGTAATTTTAACGAAGTAACTTTTTTCGAGCACGTTTGCTCTGCAGTGCGGACGTCGGAGAGCGTTCCGCGACGGGCTTACTCCGCGAGTACAAAATTTGATGAGCGCGAACGTCGAGAGAGCGCCCGCGGCGGGCTTACTCCGCGAACACAAAATTTGATGTGCGCGAACATCGGAGAGCGCTCGCGGTAGCATTATGTTTTTAAACGGAGAATTGAGGCTTGAGCTAAATTTCATTTTACACGGACTAGGAATTATTTACCTAGCAATATTATTGCCAATATATTTGCAAAATTAATTAATATATTTCCAAAATGTAGCGATATATCTTTATGGTAAACGTATTTATTGGCTATATTGTACACAAAACTTAATTCAATTCAAAATTTTATTGTCTTAAAATTCGTCATAAAGGTTTCAATAAATTAATGTAAAATACGATGAGATTAAAAACTGTAATAATCTCATATTTATAACGCACGCGTATCATAGATTTAGTAAGTAAATTAATAATAGTAGTAATGAATTATTAATCTGCGGTATAATTCAAACTTAAATAAAAATCATTTCCTTGATTGTACATTTTATTCATACAATCAATCTCGTAAAATATATTTTGCGATTCATTCGCTTTCGCGATCTTCGCTTCTGCTATACGCATTAGCTAGGTTCAAGCGCCTCGGCCGCTTCGCTCGTTGACCTGTTGCATTAGTCTCGCGCGGCAACGCCGCTCACCTTTCTTCCCTAATCCGGCCTCTGATTGGCCCATTTCAAAAATTAATTACGCCTCGCCTAATTAATATTTTTTAAAAATTCCGACGGGGTTATACTCGAATTAATTTTCTGAATCGGAATATATATATATGTTACCTATGTTTCTGGATCACCCTGTATAGTACCGTATATAGTTCTGCTACGATAACCCGCGTGTTACACATATATACGTATATACACAATAGATTGACCAGTCCAAGTAAGTATAAATTTTGTTTACATAATATTTATAAATTTTTATTTTATTCAATCAAATTGTTTCATTATAATTAACAATTTTTTTGATATTCTAAAGTAATATTGTATGCCTAGATGTAACGATTACATTAAAACAATTTAATTCATTATGCTTAAAACGTTATTTTATGAAATTATAGACAAGTTTGATAATCGAAAATATATATATATATATGATATATATATATATTTCCCCAGGGTGTTATGCAGCCCGACGTGTTACTGTCCAATAACCCTATCTCCCTTACACCCACTGGGAGTATGGCAGGTTTATGCAGCCCGGGCTGCATAACCCGAAGGTCTCTCTCGCACGTGCTAAAGTAAGCATCTTCCCTCTCTTTCTTGGCTGCATAACCCTATTGGATAATATATTATAATATATTATATATATATATATATAGATATATATAGATATATATATATATTATAATGTTCATAGGTTATAGATAATACATGAATTGTTTCTCTGTAAATAACAAAGAATTTTATTATTTTATACAAAATATAATTACATACTTAATAAAATGTTTATTTACCTGTAAATAACAAAGAAACAACATTCAATGTTATTATTCACAAGGTTGTCTTTAGATTACTTTTTAAAGTTTTATTCATTTTTTCGGTATATCTTTATAACCGCACTAATTGACACGTGCCAATTCTTGTCTGCAAATTTTACCTGTCGGTATATTAAAAGATTTGATTTACCGACCTACACGCGCGCAATTCAAATAGACTAAGGATATTCCTTACATCTCCCCTCCTGGAGACATTTTTGGTACAAAAATTTGGTATAACTAATAATTACAAAATAATATAGACTATTATATACCACTTAGTAGTTACCACCTTTGAGTTAAGGAGATGGAGTTAATTTTGAAATATGGAATAAATTTGATTCTAACTTTTTGTGTCCTGTATTAACTTCATACATTGAGTTTGATATCTTCTTTAAAATCTTGTATGGCCCGATTCTTAGCATATCCAATTTCTTTCGGTTCATTCGGTTACCATTTTCAATGTATACTAAATCTCCTAACATAAATTCGTGTTCTTTTCTATTTTTGTCATATAATTTCTTATTATATTCATGGTATTTTATACTGTTTTTAAATGCAGTTTCTCTATCGTTTTCCAGTTGATTATAATCTCTATTCTTTTTTAGTTCATTTGGTAGTGCTGATGTATCTTCACCATTTAATAAATATTTCGGACTAAATTTTGTTACCGTGTGCTCGGTCTCATTGTATTGGTTTATGCAATTTCTTGCTATAGTTGTCCATCCACACTTCTTTTTTCTTCGTTTATCGCACATCTTATTTTATTTACTAAAGTTTGGTTAAGTCTTTCGTTTAGACCGTTCGAAAATGGTGCATTAATTCCTGTAAAGATCATTGTAACCCCTTTTTCTTCTAAGAAATTTTTGAATTCTTTAGAATTTATACCTGGATATTGATCTGTTAGAAGTATTTGAATATTATGGTCTCGTAGTACATTTTCTGTTAATTTAATGAAATCATTTGCATTTTGTGTTTTTGATGTCAATATGCAAGCATATCTTGTAAAGTGATCTACTAAGAGATGTAAATATTTTTTTGTAGATCTTAAGCCACCGAATCCACCTATTGTATCGATAGAGACTATTTCAAAAGGTTTTTTTGCAGGGCCAAGGTGTGACATTAACCCAATTTTGTCTTGCCTTCTTGACTTATTTTGTATACATACTTCGCAACATCTACAGGCTTTCTTTATATTTTCAGATATATTTGTTGCTGTATAATACGGCAGTATCTTATTTTTCATTTGGTTTATTCCAATATGACAAAATTTCTTATGCGTGTCTTTTATTAATTGTTTACTAAATTCTTCTGATAAGAAAATTTTATCTTTGTTTCTTGATTTTTTATAATACAAATTATTTTTATACTTTAGTTTGTCTTTGTTGGATTCTATCTCTTATTTTTTTTTTGATTCTCTAAAATATCTTCTAAACTAATTAAGTTTACAATCTTCAATTTATCCTCTTCGTCTTCTTCAGACTCTAATACTGGATTTCTGCTTAAGCAGTCTGCTTCTAAATTATCTTTACCTGGACGGTATATTATTTCGAAATCAAACTGTGATAAATAATAGGTAAGATCGCCTAGCTCTTCATCTGTTCTCGCTTTTATATTCATTTTTTCTAATGGTTTATGATCTGAAAATACTTTAAAATGTTTGCCTATAAGCCAGTGTTGCCAATACTTTACTGTTTCTTTTATTGCTATACATTCTAAGTAAATTGCTTTTTTTCTTTTTTGTGATTCATTCAGTTTTTTTGAAAAGTATGCTACTGGTTTTTCAGTTATTGGATTCTCGTTTAATTGTGGTTGTTTTAATATTGCACCTATACCTTTTAAACTTGCATCTGTGTATATGTGTATTGGTAAGTCTGGATCAAATATAGTTAATACTGGTTGAGTGCAAAGGAAATTTTTCATGTATTCGAAGGCTTCTTGACATTCTTTTGACCAAACAAATTTTTGATTTTTTCTTAATAGGTTATGCAGCGGTTCTAAAATTAGAGACGTTTTTGGTACATATTCGTTATAAAAGTTGATTTTTCCTAGAAATTGTCGAACATTTTTCTTATTTTCTGGGACCGGAAAGTTTCTTATGGAAATTAAATTATCTTTTATCGGAGAAATTGAGTTATGTTTAATTATATGTCCTAAGTATTGCACAGAGTCCAGTGCAAATGTGCACTTTGACAGTTTCAATCGGAATCCTTCCTTCATAATTGCATCTAATAGTTTTGATAGATGGTCTACATGTTCTTTGAAAGATTTTGAAAATATTAATATATCATCTATGTAATTGACTGTAAAATTTGATAAATTATTTTTTCTTATTATATTGCTTAAAATTCTTTGGAAGATAGCTGGTGATGTTTTTAAACCAAATGGTAAACAGGTCCATTGAAAATGACCTTCTTGGGTCACAAAGCCTGTTTTTCTTCTGTCTTCAATTCGTAAAGGGATAGACCAAAATGCTGAATTTATATCTAGTTTTGAAAAAAAACTGCAATTTCTTGTCTTTATTACTAGGTCTTCAATCAGTGGAAACGGTTGTGATTGAGGAATTATGATTTTATTTAAATCTCTAAAATCTATGCATAATCTAGATTTTTTATTTTCATCTCTTTTATAAGCTAACGTTACTGGAGCAGCAAATGGGCTGTATGATTCTTCTATTAGGTTTCTTTTAAGTAATTGTGAAATTTGTTCTTCTATTTCTTTTTTATCTTCGATTGTACATTTATATGGTCTTTTACTACAGTATTTATCTATTGTCAAATCTATTCTAGCTTCGTAATCTTTTACAGTACCTATATCATATTTCTTTTGCAAATATATTTTTATATTTGTCTATTAGGTTCTTTATTACTTTTTCTTCATCACGTTTTAAGTGGTTTGTTGAAACGTTGAAGGTGCTTATTTCAATGTGTTCATTAAAATTGATTTGATACTCATTTATTATATCATTAGATTCGGAATGTTTTTGTTCTATCTCTAATTTTTCATTTTGTATCAGTCTGAATTTCTTTATACAATCTAATCCTATTAGAAAGTCATGTTTGAAATTTTTATTGTTTATTATGAACACATTCATGTGATCCTCTATATTTAGAATCTTTATTTTTTTTATTAATCCATCTGTTTTATACACACCATTAATTGTTCTCAAATTTGTTTTTTCTTTTTTTATATCATTATTTGTAGATTTTAAATTTAGTAATTTTGAATTTATTAATGTAACATTTGATCCTGGATCATAGATAGCAGATATTTTTAAAATATCATTTAATTTTATTGGGAGTTCAATCAATGGTGGTTATTAGTTTTTTGGATTTTCATCACTTAGTTCTACGTCTAAAGTTAAATTATTTACTTGTTTGACTTTATTAATTCTATTTTCTTGATCTTTAAACCAGCATTCAGTTTCAGAATGAAAACGTGTTCCTTTTTCTTTTTCTTTACATATTTTGCAAGGTGTTTTTTCACTTTTCTCTTTTGTGTTTGGTTTATTCTTTTTCATATCTAAATTTTTTTGTACATTAAATGTTCTAATTTACTTATTTCATTATGTAGGTCTTCAGTTTTTGTTAATTTTTCTCTATCAATTTTATCAATTATATAATTTGGCAGACCTATAGCAATCAGATCTATCAACGTTTCATTGTCAATAGTTTTTCTTACTAGCAATAAAATTTTTTCTTTTTTTATAGAGTATTCTAACAATGAACCTGTCTGATATTTAAATGCTAATGCATATTTTATTTGAGACCATCCTTTACTGGCAAATGTATTACAAAAATTTTGTTTCCACTCTTCCCAATTTGCTTCAATTGTAAGCTTGAGAAGTGTACAACTATACCAATCTGCGGCCCCCTTTTCCATAAAAGATTTTAAAATTTCAATTTTTTTGTTATCAATGTTTAAATCAAACCGTTCACATTCTTTTTCAAATTCAATCATCCATTGATTCGCATTCGAATTTTTACCATCAAATTTTTCAATTGTAAATTCTTTAGCTAATTTTCCAATGTTTATTTTTTCCGATTTTTCTTCGCTTTTTTCAAGTAATTTCTGTAATAGTTGTACTAATGGTATTTCTGCTGCATTCGCTGTCACGTCACTAGTATTTTTGTTTTCAATCAATTCTTCTAAATATTCATCGTTAAATTGTACATTTCCTTCTTTATCAAAATAAGTATTTTTTAATTCTTTAGTTAAAGTAATCCATACTTGTCTCATTTGGTGTCTTTGTTTTAATGCTTTCTTTACCTTATTAAACGTAGGCGTTTTAGCGAGCTCCTCGTGGTAGATTGCATTCATGTAATCGTGTGGAATTTTATACACACGACCGTCTGGCGTGGTGAGTCTGGTTACACATAATATGTTGGATTTTCCATCCGAGGCTTCTAGCAACGTAAACTTAAATTGCAACTTGTCCATTGTGATTTTCAACGAGAATGTTGTTTTATAATGTTCATAGGTTATAGGTTAGAATAATACATGAATTGTTTCTCTGTAAATAACAAAGAATTTTATTATTTTATACAAAATATAATTACATACTTTAAATAATGTTTATTTACCTGTAAATAACAAAGAAACAACATTCAATGTTATTATTCACAAGGTTGTCTTTAGATTACTTTTATAAAGTTTTATTCATTGTTTTCGGTATATCTTTATTAACCGCACTAATTGACACGTGCCAATTCTTGTCTGCAAATTTTACCTGTCGGTATATTAAAAGATTTGATTTACCGACCTACACGCGCGCAATTCAAATAGACTAAGGATATTCCTTACATATATATATATATATATATATATATATATGTTACCTATGTTTTGGATCACTCTGTATATAAATTTAATTTATCGATTATCAAACTTGCCTATAATTTCGTAAAATAACGTTTTATATATATATATATATTCCGGTTCAGGAAATTAATTCGAGTATAACCCCGTCGGAATTTTTGAAAAATATTATTAGGTGAGGCGTAATTCCCGAGTCCTCGAGCCAGTGATCGCCAAGAGGTAGGAGGCAGCCAGGAAGACCACGAAGAGAAGGCAGAACAGCAACTTCGTCGTCGCGACCAACACGCCGTCGTTATTGACGTTCGTGCGCGGCGGACATCTTCGGTAAGCCGCACGCGGCATAAGGCCGCGTACGCACGAAGTGGTCACGGCGCATGCGCGCAGCGACTCTCTCGCGGCGACGACGACGAGAGCTCAGAGCTCGTTTGACTGCCGAGTCGGAACTACCGATCGAGAGTATCGACGTGACGACAACGAGAAAGAGAAAGAAAGGCCATAGCGAATTGTGTGTGCTGCACCTGTGCCAGCATCGCCAAAGATTTGTGCAACCTAGTGCCAAATTCGAGAGCCGTTTCCTTGCCTGTGTGTGTGCCGCGAACTCCCGTGTATCCCTAGCTTCTTCCTTATGCAACTAGCCTTGCTCGCCGCGTAAATTTAGTGTACCCCAGCTTCTTCCTCTCCCCCCTTCGCGCGCGAAGTAGCCGGCTTACTACACGCGTATTTCAGCCGTGCCGTCCGTTGTTCGTATTTCGGATCATTATATCGAGATAATTACGTGTATCCAACTAAGCGTTAAATTCAGTAGCGAACCAACGTCGGAGCGTACGCGACTGGTACCCCGCTGTTATATCATTAAATAATTACTGAATAAGTAATAATTTAAACTTAATTGATCACTCGCACCCTGATCCCCAGTGCGACGTGACATTGGGCGCTCAACGCGTGTTTTTTTTTATATTTTGATAAAGGGATGAGCAAGCATGCGAGTCGACAAAGCACCGGCCATTTTGATTCGACCGCGTGGCTGAATAATAGCTTATCGAATTTAATTAAATTTTTATTGTTGCTACCAACAAGCTGAAATGTATCATTTTTTCTTGTTGCAAAATAATTAGTTTGAGCGCGGAATTTTTTTGTAGCATTTGCAATACTGCTTTAACAGTGTATACATATATCGTTGCTCTGTTAACACGCAGGATATATATAGATATATATACACGGATACGCATAGCATATATATGTTCCTTTTCTCTTTTACATAATTCAAGCGTGATTGCTTACTATATACATATATTGCATTTATTTATTATTTCGCATATAATCAGAGGGCGCGATAGCGCCCGACGCAAGTATGGGCACGTAAGCCATATATACAGCTAACTCAGTCCTCATATTTTTCATTTTATAACCGTTATTATATACTATTTATTTTCTGAAATCTATGAAACATTACTTTGCCTATTTATTTATCTTCTGTTTACATCCCATTTTGTCCGAATTCATTCACGCATAATTAAGAGAAGCGGCGATAAAGAAATTGGATGTCGATTTTCGTTACTCGATTTTTGTCTTCTCCGTTTTTATATATATATAGTCAACTCGAAACAAAAAGAGATAGTAATAGTATGTAGAATCCATAAGATAGAAAGAGATTCAATGCTTTCCAGTCCGTGAGAGAATGCGTACAGAAGTAAAAACATGTAGAAGTAGTTGACACGTGGCCGTGAGAGGGAGCTAGTTTCAGGCGAACACTTTCGTCACAGCTGAATCGTCCGGCTGATTTTGTGTGAAAAGTTATGAATTACAATTATTAATTTACGTAATTATTTCCAATACCTCACATTATTCCGTTTCGGTATTTTTTATTGTACTGCAATGCAGATACTATTGCAAGATAAGGACTTCATAGTCGCTCTTATCGTATACCAGCATGTCCACCTTCGACTTCTCGACGAAAGAAAGAGTGAGAGAGAGAGAGAGACAAAGACAAACATTGATAAAATTCTAACCATGAAAACAATGTTTTCATTTTCATCCAAGTGATGGTACAACTTTTTTTAATCTTAAAGTATAATGTTATAAAAATTGTACAAAAAGTAAATGTATATTATTATATTATTTTAATTATATTATTATATTATTATTTCATTTTATTTACATAATTTTATGTGTTTGCTTTAAGTTTTATATTTTTAAAGGGACTTATGCTTGTGTTTTTATAATGAATCCCTCATGATATCTCAATGTTTTCCACATTGACCAATATAATTTAAAAAACAATTTATTATAATTAAGTGGATGCTTTATCGTTCTCTATCCTAATTTAAATTACTATATAATCATTTATTTTCTATATAAAGCCAATATATGTGTTGGATACTTTGCCAAGTACCTAATATTTAATAATTATATGGACTATAACACATATAGGATGATATTCTTTCCAACGTTAAGTGAAATGATTGCTTAATAGTTATATACTGACTTAAATAATTTAAAAGAATGTTGATAAGTTTTTGTTCTCTTTACTTATATATTTATTGAATCCCTTTTTTAATATTTAATTAAATCAATATATCAGTTGTTTGGTAAGTGTAAAAGCCATTAAATAATTTTGTAACTTTCACATGTCTATAATGATTCTTATTCTAGTGCCGTGTGACCTGAATGTTTGATAGTAACACTGACTAACATATATAATTAAAAAGAAACATAATGTTACATTTAAGTGGACGCTCTATTATTCTCTATCTTAATTAAAGTTACTGAATAATCATTTATTTTCAATAAGGCCAATATATCTGTTCGATACTTATGTTATATAACATATGTATAGGATTATTTTTATTCCAATGCTGTGTAATATGAATGATAGTCACATTAACTAACATAATTTATAAAAATATAGTATAATTAAGTGGATGCCTTATCATTCTCCATCCTTATTATAGCTACTTAAAAACAATTTTTTATTATTTTCTATATAAACCCAACGTATGTGTTTGATGCATTAGCAATTGGGAAACTCATTAATAATTCTGTAACTTTTATAACTGTTATAGTGGTAACTCTATAATTCTCCATCCGTATTAAAGTTACTGAATAAACATATTTATTTTCTATAAAGGCAATATGTGTTTGATTCTTTGGCAACTGTATAATATTTAATAATTATATGAACTAATGTGTATAGGATTTTTTTATTTCAAGGTTAGGTGAAACAGGTATCACGTATAATTTTTTTCAGATTTTTATTTCCGTATTTACAGAAAATTTTTGGATTTGAAAAGTAGATCCCTGTAATTTAGCTATCACATCTTAAAATAAAAAGTATTAACGTAAAAACAAACATTGTGTGACTTAAAATCGTTCAAGGCACTAACAAAAGTGTATTATAGATGAATAAACATAATAAATCAGCCAAATTTTGATCGATTTTACTGAAATTTATGGGGTTAGTCTTTTTATAATATGGAAAGTATATGATTCTATTCCTGTCTATATAAGTAAAAAGACTATTAATTGTTAATTCGTATTA
>JANSJX010000793.1:0-17024 GCA_026168455.1 Theocolax elegans | reverse complement strand
TATTGATATTCTTGTTATCGGCAAATCGTTTGTCTAATATTAATGATACAGATTATAGTGAAAATATTAAGAGGAGGATCTTTGCACAAATGAAATTGTCAAATTGCCCTCTAAATGTCTTTCCTGTGCAGGGATTGTATGATACTTGGTATCTAGATGATAACTATTGTAAAATGATAGCAGCTTTAGATATGTTTCTAAACAGATTTCCGGATAATCCTTATAGCAATCTCAGGATCTGCACAGTACGTTCAAGATTCAAAG
This sequence comes from Theocolax elegans, assembly GCA_026168455.1. Taxonomy (NCBI): domain Eukaryota; kingdom Metazoa; phylum Arthropoda; class Insecta; order Hymenoptera; family Cerocephalidae; genus Theocolax; species Theocolax elegans. The sequence goes on along the minus strand of JANSJX010000793.1, from coordinate 16,760 downwards.
ATTGTGCGAGCCTTTTATCCATAGGATATATCTCTATATTATTAGATTTCTCATCGGAATCTATATTACTTGATTGGATATGGACTGGAAAATTATCACATGAGATCACTAGAATGATTAAGTCCACAGAAGAAACAACGGATCCATACTCATATTTCCCGTATCAGTCTGATATGAAGTTGGTTCACAAGACGAACTATTCCGCATCGAAGAATCCACAGTTATATTTTTTAATCCATGCAGTTGGGACATTACTATTGTCACAACGTTCAAAAAATGCAAAGCTACTGACAGATACGAACATAGTCAACAACATAAATTTTTCCTGTAGATGATGTGCAGGTCACTAATTTCACCTCCCGGTCCTCGGGGCAACATCTACTGGAAGGTATATTACGAAATCAAAAAAAAAATTTTCCTTTCTGTAAAAGATGTCCAGGTCACTACTGTTACCTCAAGGTCGACGGGGCATCATCTACTGGAAGGCCTAATACGAAACCAAAAAAAATTTTCTTGCTGTAGATGATGTGCAGGTCACTAGTTTTAACTCCAGATCATCGAGTCAACATCTACTGGACGGCATATTATGAAATCAAAAAAAAAATTTTTTTCTATCTATAGAAGATGTCCAGGTCGGTAATGTTACCTCCAGGTCATCGAGGCATCATCTACTGGAAAGCCTATTACGAAATCAAAAAAAAATATTTTTTCCTGTAGTAGATATCCAGGTCAGTAATTTTACCTCCAGGTCATCGGAGCATCATCTACTGGAAGGTTCATTATAAACATAAAAAAAAATTTCCTTTCTGTAAAAGATGTCCAGGTCCCTACTGTTACCTCCAGGTCGACGTGGCATCATCTACTGGAAAGCCTATTACGAAACCAAAAAAAAATCTTTCCTGTAGATGATGTGCAGGTCACTAATTTCACCTCCCGGTCCTCGGGGCAACATCTACTGGAAGGTATATTACGAAATCAAAAAAAAAATTTTCTTTCTGTAAAAGATGTCCAGGTCCCTACTGTTACCTCCAGGTCAACGGGGAATCATCTACTGGAAGGCCTATAACGAAACCAAAAAAAAATTTTCTTGCTGTAGATGATGTGCAGGTCACTAATTTTAACTCCGGGTCATCGGGCCAATATCTACTGGACGGCATATTACTAAATCAAAAAAAAAATTTTCTTCCTGTAGTAGATGTCCAGATCCCTAATGTTACCTCCAGGTCGACGTGGCATCATCTACTGGAAAGCCTATTACGAAACCAAAAAAAAATTTTTCCTGTAGATGATGTGCAGGTCACTAATTTCACCTCCCGGTCCTCGGGGCAACATCTACTGGAAGGTACATTACGAAATGAAAAAAAAAATTTCCTTTCTGTAAAAGATGTCCAGGTCCCTACTGTTACCTCAAGGTCAACGGGGCATCATCTACTGGGAGGCCTATTACGAAACCAAAAAAAAATTTTCTTGCTGTAGATGATGTGCAGGTCACTAATTTTAACTCCGGGTCATCGGGCCAACATCTACTGGACGGCATATTACTAAATCAAAAAAAAAAATTTTGTTCCTGTAGTAGATGTCCAGATCCCTAATGTTACCTTCAGGTTCACGGAACAACATCTACTGAAAGGCCCATTACGAAATCAAAAAAAATGTTCTTCCTGTAGAAGATGTTTAGTTCCCTACTGTTACCTCCCGGTCATCGGGGCAACATCTACTGGAAGGCATATTACGATATCAAAAAAACAAATTTCCTTCCTGTAGAAGATGTCCAGGTTCCTACTGTTACCTCCAGGTCAACGGGGCATCATCTACTGGGAGGCCTATTACGAAACCAAAAAAAAAAATTATTCCTGTAGAAGTAGTCCAGGTCCCTACTGTTACCTCCAGGTCGACGGGGCATCATCTAGTGGAACCCATATTACGAAATTAAAAAAAAATATTCACTTCCTGTTGATGATGTCCAGTCCTTAATGTCACCTTCAGTTATAACTGATCGAGATAAACAAATAAATAATCGTTTTAAATAATCGAGGTGAAACCATTTAAAAAAGTAATTAAACACCTATAAAAAAGTTAAACACTATTACTGATTAATCCGTGTGGTTCCGCGATCACTTTCATTAAATAAAATTCATTTTTTCGAAAATCCAAGAGAGATATAAGTAGAGTTAAAAAATAAAAAGTCTGCCTGTACGGACGTACGCTCAGACTTAAACTTTAAAACCATTAAATATTAATTAAATACCTATAAAAAAAGTCAAACACTATGTCTAATTATTCCTTTGGGTGCCGCGATCATATTAAATTAAAAAAAAATTAATTTTTACAAACTATTTAAAAAAATATAACATAATTTATACTTAAACCGTCATTTTGACAGTATAAAATTTTAATATAATGTGGATATGCGTGCAAAAATAATAATTGTAATAGAAATTTATTAAAATTTAATTCAAATTTTAGTACTTTAATTGCTAATAACAAATTTAACACTAGTTTATGCATTTATGCGTGTTCGCTTGCTATATATTTTAGTTGTAATTTAAAATTTGAAACTACTTTCAAGACATACAATTATATATCATTTAATCCGATTTTATAACACTTTACTTGTCCAATGAGAAAGCCAAACATTTAGTTTTATAAAAATTGTGATAATATGGAGCGATTTTTAAATAAAGTATAAAAATAAGTTCTAAAGTATTTTATACTCTTCGGAGGAATAAAATGCAATTTTATTTCATCCGTAGAGGACAATAAAATGGACTTTATGGGTCGTTTAGGTGAAAAAGAAATTTAAATTAAGATTGACGTATTCTTAATAAAATAACATACTTTTTATATCTCACGTAGTGTGGCAAAAAGACAATGGTCGTAAAGTTTCCTTGAAAAATCACTCGCAAACCTATTAGCACTTGTATCTGTTATATAATTATAGCACTTGTATCTGTCGTATAATTATATCTATTAGCTTGCGTTTTCCAAACTTTGCATGGACATCTTAGATAACGCTCTCGCAAAGACCGTTGAAAAATAAGTGACAAAGTATCGTCTTTGCTGGCTCCGAATTTCCGAACTTTGTACGCATGTTCTAGATGATACTTACTCAAAGATCCTTGGAATTTGAATGCCACAAGGACCCACGCTGGAGCAGCTGCTGGTCGAATGTTCAAACCTACGCATGCGCAAGTTGCTGTAAATGTACTCTTTTGGTTATTGGGGCACCTTACTCTTAAACGGTCCCATAGACACTTTGGTATACCTGGATCGGTTGGTGGAGCAGTAGACGACTCTAATGATCCTATTTTATTGCTATCCATTCATAATAGTCGGACCATCATAAAAGTGCAATCAAAGTACCGTATTCTTATGATCTATAGAATATATAATGCTATACATCGATTTCCAAGCAAATATAATTGGCTTGAAATTAGTAATCACTTCATTTATATTTACTGCTATAACTATAGTTTAAGCTATTTCTATAGACCATAAATAAAGTGATTACTCATTACAAGTCAATTATATTTACTTGGAAATCGATGTATACTGTTATATAATACACATACATACACACGCATCTTATATTTGGAAAAGTAAAAAAATCGTGATTTCTCGGGAACTAATGATCCAGTCATGATAATTTTGTTTGAATCGGAGAAGCATGAAAAAATAATAACAACTACCGATTTAGATTTTCAAATTAAAAATTATTTTAATGGTAAATTGTATGCAACTCATTACCTTGATATGTAGAATACTGAAATTAATATTTACATAATTCTAAATAATATATATGTATGTATGAACGTAATAAATAATATAAAATTTTTCACTGAAATAATTTTTAATTTAAAAATCTAGTTTGGTAGTTATTATTATATTTCATGCTACCCTAATTGAAGATAAACCATCGAGATTGGATCATTACTTCCCGAAAAAACACGATTTTTTAATACTTTTCCAAATATAAGACACGTGAGCGCAGTTTCAGCCGCATGGATGCAGGTCGAAACGAGGAGCGGCGCATGCGCCCCCCCCAACTTTCTACGATTGGCGTCCATTACACATTGCCGCTTTTTCAATAACTTTTCTTAAATATTAACATTTATCTTATCACAAATGTATGACAGTGTAGTTCAACACTTATTGTAAACTACCTGCAAATTTCAGCTCTTAATATTTATAAACAAAGCCACAATGAATATTCGAAAAACAGGTATCTCAGCTTCAGAGCATCGTAGAGCAACCAGTCCGGGCTTAAAATTAGCAGAAAAATCACAGTAATCAAATAATCGATTTGAAAATGTGTTTAAAAAAAATTTCCCACTTAAAATTAATTGTTAAAAGTACTTTAATTTTTAATGTCATTTTTAAACAATTTACAGTAACAAATTCAAAACTTCGTTTATTGCACGTTATAGTACTCTTTACGAACAAAATGAGCCGCAACAGAGGTCTCTATGACACCTGCAGGATGGGGAAGTTAGATTCTTGTAAGAAAGCTTTTTAAATAACAAATAGCACAAAACAAAAAATTATTAATATTTAAGGCTAAAATTTTGACCACTTATAAAGTACCCAAAGACCTTCAAGAAAAACGGTACTACGATTTTTTAGAAGCAAAAATAACTTAATTATCCGAAATGTAAAAAAGGCTGAAAATGGAGGTTTTTAGCTTTTTGTAAGTAAACTAATTATTTAAATTTAATCCAATTAGGCTCATTTTGTAGGTATTGGCAATACCTATAAGTTTGTGTTGGATGTTTTTTCGTTATTCCCAACGGTTCAATAGATATAAGCAAAAAACCGGTTTTTCGAATGTTTGTTCATTATTTAAACAATGACCGAGACCGAATTTTTGGCAGCATTCATATAACATAATACCCTGATACCCTCCCCAACAACTATCTGCAGAAAAACTGCCTCTTAACGTTTTCTTTTGAAACAGTACATTTTGAGTCTAATTAGCCTGGACTACGGGGAGGGGGGGGGGGTCGAAGACTTCCCAGTATAAAAAATTTTTATGTTATTTAGAAAAAAGACAAAAATAGAACGATAAATTTTACTTTTTCTCCCGCAAAATCTAAAATTGATTTGTGGTCACGGTATTTAAAACAGTTGCACGTTACTCCGTTATGTCACTGACTATATTCAAATTTTACTTAAAATATTTATGTTTCAATAAATCATTATTATATTATAATATATAAAAAAATATAATAAAATTCAATTTTGTACATAACAATGTTATACAACAATGTTTTGTTTCTCATTTTCAGCTAAATCATGTGGAAGTTAAAAAACCTAAGTTTGATTCCAGTCCTTGCATTGTTTGTCTTGGTATATTGGAAAAGACTTTATTAACGGTATTTATTGATAAAGTAAGTTTAACTAATTGTCTATTTATATTATATTTGAAGATGTCATAATGTTCATTGTAGAATTTTCTATAATTATTGTAGTATTAATTAAGCCGAATATACAGTATCCTTCAATAAACTTTCGCTATCCTCTGAACAAAATCACCAAAATTTTGATGTTTTATATTTTGACTTACAAGTCAACAACTTACAAGAGATATATTGATTGAAGACAATTTTATTCTGTCAAATCATAATTACAACATTTGATGTACTATCGCACGCTAATAATATCATAGTTTAATACATATTAATTACATTTCGACGAATGGAAAACAGAAACAGTTTGTACAATGATTGTCTAATTTGATAATAAAGTAATATATTACGATTTCGAGGCCGGCATACAATATTGACATTTGTAATTTAACGCAATGAATATAATAAGCTAAAAAAATAATATTTAGATTTGTTTCTATCAAAGCGAGTACAACGAACATAGATAGACTTTATTAATTTTATTATATTAACCATAAAATTATCTTAGCTTACGTTTACCTATACAATACTTAATAAATAGATATTTAATAATTAATAATCAATATGACCAGAAAAAATTAAATAGCATACCTAATAACATTTGGTGGACATTGTACAAATAACTGTTCGATTATCGGCAAACAATACGCAGAACTTTCTATAAAATTTCAAATAATCAGGAAGAGAATTTATCAATATACTGAACAATATAGGACATAACGATGAACCTTGTGGTACACCCGATGAAACTTAAACATTTCGAAGGATCACCATCACCTATTAACACTGCTTGCATTCTCCCTGTCAAATAGGAATGTACCCAATTAATAGTATTATTTAAATGAGTTTTATCATTTTCATAGATCGCAATAATGAATCATGACTGATAGAATCAAAGGCCTTTGAAGAATCAAACAATGTGATCAAGATAACCATTTCATTTTTGATACCTTCCCTTATAGTGTATGTTAGATGGAGTAGTGCACTACTATGCCCTGTCTGCGTAGTATGACCTAATCTAAATCCGAATTGACATTGTGAAAGAAGTTGATGCTCCTCAAGGTAGTTATTAATTTATTGCGTCAATAGTTTATCTAATATTTCCGTCACATCACAGAGATTAGTGATAGGCCTTGTTTCTAATGAGGATTGAAGATTCTGGCATTTATTAAGGGGTATAAGGTATATCTTTTGTCATGTTTCAGCATTAGTTAAACTCTTGATTGAACATTTAAATATTTGCATCAGCGTAGGTGCAATTTTATTTAATACTAACGTTAGGATACTAAAGGGAATATCGTCTGGACTAAGACCCTTACAATTAGGTAACAAATCTTTAGCTACACTAAGGACATTAGTAAACAGTAATCGGAGTGACAGAAAATGCACTATTAGTGATAAAAGCAGTCGCATTAGAATTATCGCCTACCTTAGCTACCATAGCGTAATAATCATTCAGTGATTAATTGAACATTTTATTGGGTAGTAGGGGTAAAACTCTCACACCGAGGGTCGTGGGTTCGATCCCAGACGTGTACCTCTGAAAATTTTTTCATGTGCATTTTTCGAACACCGCGACTCAGTGACTCGGCGTGTCACTATAATGTGACGCCAGTTCAGGTGCGCGTGCGTTTCGTGCATTTGTCAGTGCATGAGAGGCACGGGCATCTGAACTATAGGGAACGTTAGGGACGCGAAGATGTAAAGAGGATCGCGGTAGTTCCATCGGGAGGACAGGAAACTGTAATTATTAGACTAATTACAGTGACCGATGATATCTTCCGATGGACACAAGCACCACTGTTTTAACTACATGTGCTTTGTTTACAGACACACCGTTCACCTCCGTCGCTGATTAGCCCTGGCAGCATAAATAGAGCGACGTTAAATAACAAAAAAAAAAAAAGAGTCTTAAATTATTGGTAGCATCCAAGTCATCAATGACCGCACACGCGTAATCAAAGTGCGGGAGAACAGGCGCCTCACAAGACTCTTTCTATTCTGACGCAAGAGCGCACGTTTTAAAAATCTTAAAGAGTGTAGAACTCCATGGACCCGTTACGACACCGACGCAACCTGACGAGACCAATCCAGGGTAGGCGTAATTCAAACACCTAACGATTTTACTTCAGACTCATAGTCAAGAAAATTACTACCTGTTCACGCCGTCTGTATAAATTTTAGACGAGCTGTAGAAAGCCACGACTTTGGTTAACGCGTCAAAGTCATCGCGTGAAAAGAGACATTTTTTCTTCCCCCCGCATTCCGGCGGCTATTGTCTAAGCTCGCCGCGGCTTTTCGTGCTTGCTCGCGATCGCGTCTCGCGCTATGACCAGTTGCGCGCTGGCCCGCCGATAGTAAAGAGCTCACCAGAGGCACGTGATTATATCGAACACGTGTCCTCACCGCTCCTTTAACTCGTTAAATAAATTAAAGACTTAGTTAATTTTGTTACTATTATTTGTACTTGTTATTGCAAAAATTGCAAAGAAACACGTGATTGGACAATAAAACATTCGTGTTAGTTATAAAAGAGTCCGAAGTTTTTTATTCAACCGATCTTGAAAATTTACATTTAAAGAAAAAGAAATTTATTGATCTTCAAGAAACATTTTGGTCCTTCGAGCCGGATTAATAAATAAATTTGATTTTTAAACAAACTTGACTTCTCATCAAGATATCTTCACATCGCTAGCGAATTTCCAGCTGCAGTGAAAAGTGCACAAAAGATTTTTTTTTTCTTCGAACAGTGAAAAGTGCATTAACATTCGTTTTTTCAATAGACAGTGATTAGTGCAAAATAAAATTAATGTAAAAGTTCGTGCATTAATTTCAATAATCGGCAAGGCAAGAAAGAAGGGGAGGTATCTCAAGTTCAAAAGGATACCCGCCCCCCATCACGCCACATCTACTGTACGGCCAACAAGCGCGCAACTCACCACCGTCAAAGGCGAAGGGAGGGGAGGATCAAGCCTTTGAACACGCACATTTTCGCGCGTACTTACGAGGTGATGACCTTCCAATTTATCCGTCTCTTTCTTTCTTATACGTGCTATCTACATTGATATCGCACATAGAAAAGTAATTTCGTTATTTTGATTGCTTTTCGCGATCGTCTTTCTCACCTTGGGCAACATCTTATTTTTCAAATTTTCAATTTCTAATTGTGCCTTCGCTATCACGATTATAAGCTAAATAAACTGTAAATTTTATTATTTTATTTCGATCTATAAATTCAACAATTTACAAAGTAGAATTTAACGTTCTTCTGCTCTACTTGTTATTAGCTATATTTTCGTAAAACGTGAAGCTTTCATTTAATTAATCTTTGCCTTAATCACATTCATTTCTATTTCTAAAATGTCTGAGGACGACATTGAAAAATCTCTCGCCGATCAAAAACGAACTATATCATTAATCGAGCAACTGCATACTGTTACACGAGGACCGACGGCAACCTCTCTTACTGCCGCTGATCTTGAAGCCCGATGTGCTATGTTAGAAGAATACTGGCATGGTTTTACAGTGCGTGATTTTGTTTTACAGCGAAGCTCTGGTTCACTTCAGGGACGCACGTATTTCAAAAATGATGGCTTCGCTCAAACCATGAACCTGTATTTTGCAGCCAAGGCGTGGTATTCTGAACGAATTAAAACCCTGAGGGCGGCGGATAGGCAACCGACGACATCGGGAGGAATGGCGCAAGGTGCAACATTCTTTTACTCAAGCTGTCTTGGAAAAGCTGAAATTACCTCATTTTGACGGACATCAGCGCGAATGGGAAAGTTTCAAGGAAAAATTCACGTCACTCATCCTGAATGATACTTCCATGGATTCTGTTATCAAGTTCCAACATTTGCTTAACTGTTTAGAAGGTGAAGCCGCTGAAAAACTTCGTGGAATCAAATTAACAGGTGCCAACTTCCAAACCGCCTGGAATACGCTGTGCCGTCGATACGACAACAAGTATTTACGATTTACAGTGCAAATGCAAGCAATATCTCGGCTTCCGTCTGCTAACAAAGAATCCGTAGCTCATATCAATCAACTGCTCAACACGGTCAACGAAAGCATCAATTCGTTGCGAGCTTTGGACAGGCCTGTTGATTCATGGGACAATATCTTTGTCTACTTCGTCGAAAGTAAACTTGCTCCAACGACTCGCATTGACTGGGCCAAGGAGGTGGAACGTAAAAATCTTACGGATTTTCCTTCGTTCAAGAATATCCAAACTTTCTTGGAAGATCGTATTCGGACACTGGATCTGGTCGAGATCGAGCAAAGGTCTACCGATTGTTCTACTTCGCCTTCCAATAAGAAGCAACAGAAGGATGCGAGAAAACCATGGCACAAGAAAGAAGCGCAGCATACTGATGCAAATGTTGCTACACAAAAACAATATAAATCTCGTTCTTCTGTTAAATGTTCTTGTTGTGGTGCATCTCATTTTTTAAACTATTGTTCTAAATTTTCAAAATTTTCTTTAGGAGAACGATTTACATTTGTTAAATCGGCGAAGCTGTGCCACAACTGTTTAAATGCTGGACACTCCATTGATTCCTGTCAATCACAAGGAAGATGCTTGGTATGTGGCAAAAAGCATCACACCAAACTTCATCGAGAGACTAAATCTTTATCAGAGATGCCCGAGAGTACTTCAATCCAGTCAAAATCTACCTTATCAACCGCACCCGCTGCCAATTCAGCTGTATGTCTATCAATCGCTAGTGGACAGAAGGTTTTGCTGTCAACAGCCTGTGTTAATCTACAAGGTCCCAACGGCAATTCGATCGCTGTTCGCGCATTGCTGGATACCGGAGCCGAGGAGTCATTTATTTCGGAACATGTTGTATAAGCGCTGAACTTGCGCAAGAAACCTGTTAATGTCGTTGTATCAGGAATTGGTGGCGCTGAATCAGTTGTTTCTCGCGGATCGGTTAATATTATACTAAAATCTCGGTATAGTACTGAATTTTCTTTCAAATTTTCAGCCCTGGTTCTGAAGCGATTGACAACTACTATACCAAAGACTGAAATTTCTTCTGCTGGTTGGCCTGCACTCGATGGTCTACAATTGGCTGATCCGCATTTTGGAAAACCGGGACGAATTGATTGCATTCTCAACGCCGAGGTATATTCTGCAGTTTTACAACCTGGCATTCATCGAGGATTACCTGGTACATGCGTTGCTCTACAATCCTCATTGGGTTGGATTCTGATGGGCGCTATATCGACGAGTCATTCTACACCTACTTCAACTACGGCTGCCTATCATATCACCGTCGATAAGGAATTATCAGACGCGCTCACCAAGTTCTGGGAAATTGAAGAAGTACCTTTTCTCGAATGCATGACGCCGGACGATGAAGCTTGTTATAAGCACTTCAAAGAAACTCACTTTCGAAATTCTGAAGGACGTTTCGTGGTAAGATTACCATTTATTCAACGACCTACTTTGGTTGATTCACGCAGCATTGCCGAGAGTTGCTTTTCAAGGTTGGAGAAAAGGCTGCAGAAAAATCCCGATTTACTTCAAGCGTATTCGACGTTTATGGATGAGTATCAATCATTACATCACATGGAGGTAGTATCGCCCAATGATATAAATACTAATCCTTCATTTTACCTACCTCACCATCCCGTTTTTAAATCCGATGGAAGTAAAAAATTACGTGTCGTTTTTAATGCATCTCAAAAACGTTCTGATGGTAATTCCCTGAACTCTTTTCTTCAGGTTGGGCCAAAACTTCAGGAAGATGTACTGGCCGTTCTTATCAGATGGTCATTTTGTCCATATGTCTTCACTTGCGACATCGTTAAGATGTTTCGGCAGTTCTTGATGCATTCAGCGGACACTGATTGGCAACGTATTCTTTGGCGTTCTTCGTCCGAAGCTGATATTCAAGTTTTTCGTCTTCTCACGGTAACCTATGGCACCGCTAGTGCACCGTTTTTAGCCAATGCTTGTCTTCTTCAATTGGCAAACGACGAAGCTTCAAAATATCCACTCGGTGCTAAGGTTCTTCGCAATCATCGCTATGCAGATGATTTTTTCGTTGGAGGAGATAGTGTTGCTGAAACAATAGTCGTGCGAGATGAATTGCTTAATATTCTACAATCAGCAGGTATGCAGGTCGGAAAATGGAGCGCTAATCATGACAAAATTCTAACGTGTCTAGGGCCTGTTGAAACGAAATTCGTTAATTTTCAAGATCAAACGGTCGTTTCGACTCTAGGTATTGGCTGGAACCCTGTGGATGATACGTTCTGTTTTCGGTTTGCTCATTCCGACTTACCAGTTCGTATTACTAAAAGAACTATTTTATCAGAGATTGCCAAGTTGTACGATCCAGTCGGCTGGCTTTCACCAATTATCATCAGAGCAAAAATCATTCTGCAGAATTTATGGTTACAAGGCGTCGACTGGGATGATTCTGTCTCACCTGCCACAGCACGAGAATGGTTATCGTTTCGTCAAGAGTTGCCTGATATAAGCAGTATTCGTATTTCTCGGTGGTTTGGTTCAAATCATGATTCTGAATGGAGTATCCACGGCTTCAGTGATGCATCTGAACGAGCTTTTGCTGCATCAATATATATTGTTGTTCGCACTACAACTGGTAATATTTCTAAATTAATTTCAGCCAAATCCAAGGTTTCTCCGATCAAAGTTATTAGTCTTCCTCGACTGGAGCTGTGTGGAGCTAGTTTATTAGTCAAATTAATTCGTTATCTATTAAGTAAGTTAGATTGTAAGCCTGTCTCTTTAAATTGCTGGACAGATTCCACCGTTGTTTTGTCTTGGTTGAGAGCTCATCCGTCGCGATGGAAATCTTTTGTTGCTAATCGCGTTAGTGACATCATTACGACGCTCCCAGAAGCTGTATGGAAACATGTCCGTTCTGCTGACAATCCGGCGGACCTTGCAACGAGAGGTTTATCTCCCAATCAATTGCGCGATGCTAAACTCTGGTGGAAGGGTCCTTATTGGCTAGAAGGTCCAGATTCCACCTGGCCCTTGCCACAAGAGATATCCCTTCAAACTACGTTGGAGGTAAGGCAATCGAATGCTTTCGTTGTTGGAACAGCATCTTCATCTCCGGAAGGGCTTTTATCAGTGTTTGTAAAATTTTCTTCGTTCGACAAGATAGTTCGAATTTTTGCTTACATTGCACGTTGGCGTTTAAATGCTTCTCTTTCAGTCAATCTTCGTCGACACACTTGGTTATCGGCTAAAGAATTAACTGCTGGTCGCCAATCAGTACTTCGTGTAGTACAAAATGCTGCATTTTTTTCGGATATTCAATATATTCGTTCTAAAGGTTTCGTACCTCCTTCCAGCCCTTTACGTCGTTTATCACCATTTATCGATATCAATGGTCTACTACGCGTAGGTGGAAGATTGCAAAATGCTTTTCTTACGGAAGATGAGAAGCATCCTGTTATTCTGCCGTCCAAAAATCATATCAGTACTTTATTAATTAAAAGGGCTCATTTATTGACTCTACATGGCGGTCCGTCATTAGTACATAGCTATTTAATGCAACAGTTTTGGATAATTCGAGGCCGTAATTTTATTCGCAGTATCGTTAGACAGTGTGTAAAGTGTATTCGATATAAAGCAAAAACTTTAGAGCAACAAATGGCTCCTTTACCTGATGTTCGCACTCGACCGGCTCGTCCTTTCACTTACACCGGAGTTGATTACGCGGGTCCCTTTTTTATTAAGGCATCTCCAGGACGAGGTCAAAAATCCTATAAAGGATACGTGGCTCTTTTCATATGTTTGGTTGTTCGAGCTGTTCATTTAGAGGTTGTGTCAGATTACACTTCTGCTGCATTTCTCGCTGCATTTCGACGATTTACCGCACGTCGAGGCCTATGTCAATTAATATACTCTGATAACGGTACGACTTTCAAAGGCACTGATTCAGAATTACGTCAACTATTCAATGAAACTTCAGTTTTTTCTCAGGATGTTGCTTCTCTGATTGCTGCTGACGGAGTTGAGTGGACGTATATTCCACCTCGCGCCCCCAACTTCGGAGGACTATGGGAAGCCAACATTAAATCGGTGAAGTACCACTTGAAAAGAGTCGTAGGAGAATCTAAGCTCACTTTCGAAGAGCTATCTACAGTGATCGCTATGATCGAAGGTTGTCTTAATTCTCGTCCTTTGTCAATTTTGAATCCATCAGCGGAAGATATATCGGCTTTAACCCCTGGTCATTTTCTTATCGGTGCATCTCTCTCTGCTCCTCCTAAGCCATTTGTAGATATTAACTGCGAAAATTCAATTGCTTCTAGATGGCATTTAATCAGTCTAATGCGCAACCACTTCTGGAAAAGGTGGACCAGAGAGTACCTTATGCAACTTCAACAACGTTCCAAATGGCTACACCCTCGGAACGATCTTCAGATTGGTGACATCGTTCTCTTCAAAGATGAGCTGACTCCTCCGGGTAAATGGCCTTTAGGGAGAATCGTCCGACTTTTCCCAGGCAAGGATGGCCTAAATCGTGTGGCTACAATACGCACAATTCACGGAGAGTACAAGCGACCAATCAACAAATTAATCATAGTTCCTGTCAATGATACAGCCACTGATTTTGTTTCAAAAGTAGAGCCCTTCATGGCGGGCGGCAAATAATTAAGATTAAACTTAGTTTAAGCATTTAATTGTAATCTATCTTTATATCTAAACATTCTAGTTTTAAGTTACTATTATTATAGGAATTGTATCGAGTCACGGTTAACGGACCCTATGATTGTAAAATTATTTAACAGAAAATTCACTGTTTATCTTCTTAGGTTATAAGTTTTCAAACCGTCAATCATTATTTTTTTTTTCTTTATACATTGTTATTAGATGCGGATCACGAAACATCCGTAATGATATTTCGTGGCGGGCGGTATGTTCACGCCGTCTGTATAAATTTTAGACGAGCTGTAGAAAGCCACGACTTTGGTTAACGCGTCAAAGTCATCGCGTGAAAAGAGACATTTTTTCTTCCCCCCGCATTCCGGCGGCTATTGTCTAAGCTCGCCGCAGCTTTTCGTGCTTGCTCGCAATCGCGTCTCGCGCTATGACCAGTTGCGCGCTGGCCCGCCGATAGTAAAGAGCTCACCAGAGGCACGTGATTATATCGAACACGTGTCCTCACCGCTCCTTTAACTCGTTAAATAAATTAAAGACTTAGTTAATTTTGTTACTATTATTTGTACTTGTTATTGCAAGAATTGCAAAGAAACACGTGATTGGACAATAAAACATTCGTGTTAGTTATAAAAGAGTCCGAAGTTTTTTATTCAACCGATCTTGAAAATTTACATTTAAAGAAAAAGAAATTTATTGATCTTCAAGAAACACTACCTATTACTACCTTCGGGGCAATGCGCGAAATAAAGGCCTGACTACCCAAGATCATCACCTTCGTCTTTTTCACATTCACATTTAATCCATTTGACCTTGCCCAGTTATCCACCGCATTGGCATCTTCTGAAATTTTCTGGACTCCCTGGACGAGGTCAGCAGGGTAGAAAGAGTGGTAGATCTGGGTGTCATCTGCAAAGAACATGTAATCTGAATATTTTAAGACTTGCGATAGGACACTGCCCTGTGGAACCCCCCATCGCCTGAGAGCGGCCTACTAGGTAGTGGTAAAACCAAGTGATGACTGTCAGAACAGCCCAATGAACGCAGTTTAAAGAGTAAGATATCGTGCGGTATTGAATCGAACGCCTTTGAGAAGTCGAACAGGATGATCAAGGTGAGCATGCGATTATCCACGGATCTTCTAATGTCATCTAAAACACCGATTAGAGCCGTCTGAGTACTATGTCCCCGGCAGAAGCACACTTGTCTCTCAATAATTTAATTATTACTATTCTGATACTCTGTGAGTTGCTCATGAACTAACTTTTCTAAAATTTTGGAGACTTTACAGAGCTTTGCAATGGGCCTACTGTCAGAGCTCTGGAAAGGATCCAGTTGAGAGAGACAAATTAAATAATTCAGCTACATGGGGTGCTATTTGAGCAGCTATAAGTTTTAGCATTGGAATAGAAATTCCATCGTGGCCTGTGGCTTTGGAGGTGGCCCTGGATATAGTAGATAAGACTTTATGTGAGGTGATAGGGGCGAAGTGAAAGGAAGTTAAAGGTTAAGATGAAGGTAAGATGTCTGGTAAAGAGATGAGAGATTGAAGTTGAGTATATGTGAAAGGAAAGGTTGAATAAGAAATAGAAGCATAATGGATATTTAGCTGATCGAGTGAGAAAATGTTGAGAGGTGATTGTGCTGATTTAGACGCGAGACCCATGTTCCTGAGCTCCTTTTACAGACTTGACGAGTTAGAGGCGGATTTGATTTTGTTATTAAAGTGCAAAAATTTACTGGAATCTATGTCATTTCTAACAAGATTACGAAGATCTTTGTAAGTTTGATAGTCCGAGCTCAGGCCAGTGGCCAAGTATCTTTTATATGCCATGTTGCGAGCCTTAATATTTTGCTTAATGTGTGGTGTAATCTAAAATTTACTGAAATTTTTAATGGAGATGAGTTTAGTGGAAGCAAGTGAATCAAATGTATGTAAGATAGCTGAAACAAGGTTTGAAAGAAGGAAGTTGATGGGAGAGGGGGACGGCGAGGATGGCATCAGAGTACAAAGTGAAGAATAAAGTGAACGGCCAGGCGACGTAGTTAAAGGGTGAGAAGTTGATGACGAAGACAACACGATGGCAATGCAAGAGTGAGATGAAAGACGATTAAATGTATCAGAAAATAGAGCAATTAGATCAATTAGAGCAAGGTTCCGCGACCAAATCCTCTTTACAGCCGGCAATAGTTGGATAAGATCTAATGCAAGTACAATAAAGTCGTGCCCTGCTGTAAAGGGAACCGGTGACTTAGAATAAATATAGACTGGCGGGGGATTACGTGTAATAAATAAATCGAGCTATGTTTGAGATGAATAGGTGGATGAATGCGTATGATGCGTAGGATCGGATTTAATAAGAAAAAGGTTTAGTGAATCTAAATAGGAATCCATCATGGCGGACGCCCCATCTTTCTTGCACATGTTAATATTAAAATCGCCGGTGATAACTACCTGGTCGCAAGTATGTAAAAATTTTGTCGATGAATCAAACAATTTTAACGGGTAGGCCGCTATGGGCCTCCTATAAATCACACAAAACAGCAGCGAACTAGTTTTATTGAAAACTTGGAAAATCATAAACTCTGGGGAGTTGGAAGAAGCGGGTCGGAGTGAGCCACATGCCTGACATCAAGATTATTCTTGAAATAGGCCACAATACCCCCCCCCCCATCCTTACCAACTCTGTCCAGTCTGT
>JANSJX010000792.1:0-17026 GCA_026168455.1 Theocolax elegans | reverse complement strand
TCTGAGATTTTTGTTTTCTTATAGAATGACGATTCCATTCTTTTTTAGTTATATCCAAATCATACTGAATCAAGGGTCTGAAACAAAATCTCAAGGCTTCTACTTGCATCTGGTTTGCTCGGTCAAAATGTCCACAATCTACCATATCCTTGAAGAAGAGAATCCAAAATTCAACCATGACGTCGTAATACCGTGTGTGTGTGTGTGCGTGTGTGTGTGTATAATTTAATAAGAAATTAAATAAATTTATTGATTAATAGTTCACTTAATTGAAATCAAAATTTTCAGTTAAAAGTTTAATTCATTATAGTACAGAATATGTTAATGTTCATGAATTATGATATTTTTCATATCAGAATCCTCGGTTTAGCAAAGGACAGTGCAAAATCAGTGTCTGATACTCACTTGCCGTAAGGTGTATTTTTGACTCTTCATTGGATGGATTTTTAAAAAAGTTTCTTTAAATAAAATAATAAAAAGCATCTCAACTTTGCTTAAAACAATATTTTATTAAAATTTTCGCTAAAAAAAATTAAATAAATTCTATAAAAATTAAATTTTTCTATTTTTAGGCATAACCGTTATATGGTAGTGCCGTATACATTTTTCGTCCAAAAGAGTGTGTTCCATAAAAATCTCAAAAAGTTCTTCATTGATTTGGCTGAAATTTTGAGGGTAGTTTCCTCATGACTTGAGAAGGGTCTGGTCCTACTCGCAGATACATCGATAACATATTTGAGTTATTCCCCAGATTTTGTAATATTACGGTTACTGGTGATTTTCGAGATATGCATGTCATATATACATGTCATATATGATTGCATATAAATCGCTAAATTTCTTTAAAATACAACCCTTAACAATATTTGAAAGATTTTGTACATGTCAGTAATGATAGGCGTCCATAATACATGTAAAACTTGTCAAAATTTCATAATCTTCCGGGGTACTAATACAAAATTTTTTATTTCTTAAGCCTCTTAAAACAAAGACATTTTTTTAATCATTCTGAAATTTATAAGGGATCATAGCGAACATCTATGATAACAAAAAATTTCACCTAGACCCGTGTGCCTATTGTTAAAAGCTAAATATGGGCAGATATATTACGGGAACTCATTTTCTCCGAAAAATACTTTTTTTTATATTTAGTCATTTTGCAAAATTGGTTATTGCGAAAATTATTTTTTAAGCACGCAAATAACTTTGTTTTACAATGCCATTAAAGAATAAATTTGATAGATTAGTGTGCCTTAATAATCGACTTAAATATGACATTGCAAAGTGATCAACGGAAAACGTGCACCGGATTCAGAAAGTATATAAACGAATAGCACATATAAAAAATTAAATTTAAATATTACACTGCTAGTGTGAACATTAGTTTATGATATATTTAAGATAAATATCACAGCGTCATGACCATATATTTTTATTTTACGATAAAAAAAGGTATCGAATAGTACAATCATTCAGAACTCATTCATGAAATGAAAAAAATAATTAAGGAGACAAATTTTTTTTATAAAGCTATACGTATAAAAAAATTTTTACGATAAAGTACTTACTGAGAGCTTCGATTTATGGGGGTCCTAAACCCTTGCATATTAATTCTAGGCTCCAGAAAAAATTCCTATACTTAAAACCTTATTTTTATAATAGATCTTTGCTCGGTGCACGATTACTCACGTTGTTTCTTTTCACAAGAACCAAAACTCGAAATCTTGAGATCCTAAATAAAAACTTTAAATGGACGAAAAATTCGCCTTCCTCGCAACTTCTCGCAGTTCGTAAGCTGCGAACGGCAATAAACACTCAACAGTGTGAGCGCGAAGCGCGGGGGGTTGGCCTCCCTATTTAATAATATTAGATTTGTGTTTTTATAATTCTTTTCCACTTACTTTTTAACAATTCGTTTAAAGAAGCTTTTCCGCCCAATTTCAGCCCAATCCAATGATAACTCAAAAATAAACTTCACGGTAAGTGAAAGCAAACCCTAATTTCAGCTCCTTCGCTGAACCGAGGTCAATTTTTCTAACCAAAATTTGAAAATGTTTACAGAAATAATATTATCATTAACGTATATTATTAATTTAATCTTTATTGCCATAAATTAAAATTTTATTTGAAATTTTTAGTTTTAATGAATTGTACAGGTGAAACAGTGTCTAGTCCCCTTAAACGAATGAAAAAAATTTAACTTGTAGATGTGCGTACATTAGTTTTTTATTATTTGTTTTATTTTATTTTATTTTATTTATTATTATTTTTTTTTACTTGTTCTCTTTTATGCATATCGAACTGCCTAGACTTATGGGACGTACAGTCACATTCGCACAAAAGTGCAGAAGCATTGAGCGAGGCATGGTAGTTGTTGCTCGGCACTTGAAAATCAGTAAGTATGAAATTAATGTAATAATTTTATAATTACACGCACAAATAAATGTTTTCTTCTTCTTTTCAGAAGTTCGAGCAAGAACTAAGTGAAAAATCTCTAAACGCAGTTTTTCAAAGGATTAGCGACTGAGCCAAATTCAAAGTCTATAATTGGCGTTCGAAAAAGATATTTTTAAACAATAGCATCTCTAGTGAATCAAACTAGCTAGATCAAACGGTATAGGAAATCAGATTGTGAAACGTAAATCTAAAAACGAATCATTCAAAGTTGGCCAGGTTGTCCCGTCAACATCTCGTCAAATCTATGAGCCATTGGAGTTTGTGGATACCGAGAGAAATTTTTACTAAAAGCGCTGCTGTTCATGGCAAAAATTACTGGAGATGAAAAAATGCAGTTTCTCCTTGAAGCATTTTTAATTCTGTTCAACTAGGTGACTAAAAACAAAATTTGCCGCGAAAGAGTTTGAGGCTAAATCAAGGAAAAAGAACAAAAAACTAATAAAACAGGCAAGTATTTGAATTTATTAACATCTTAAAAGTAGACTTTGGTTCAAAAAATAAAACATTTTTTATCATTTGAATAAAGTTGATCAAAATTTTGTGTGCACATTCTTGATTGTAAATGTTGCTACTTTATAAAAGATTTGTTTTTCCTTTAACGATTTTTTGTTTATTCGCAAAAAAATATTTAATAAAAAGTGAAAATGGTTTAAATCCTTGTTATTTTTGTAATTTATCTTCTAATAATAAACTGTTAAATAAAAAAAAATATCAATAGAATCCAAAATTTTTTTCCAAAAGAAGTTTACATTCTTACTGTAGTTATCCTTATTAAAAAAAATGACGTGTTATAAAGTGGCAAATATTTCGAGAGCTGTGATTTGATATTACTAATTGCTTAGTTCAGATTGGTTCTGCCCCCAAATTTCTATAAGTAGAAGACTGCATAGGTAATGACCGATACATCTTAAAAAAAGTTCGTCATTTATTTCTTACAGTGGTCGATCGGAATATAAAATAAAACCCTTTTTTGAATTTGTGGGCCACTTATTTATTAAATTAGCGGAAACAGTGTACAATAAGTCGTGCGAAGTTAGACCGTCGCCATTTATTTTTTGGTTAATCGATCGGTGTATAAAATAAAATTTGATCGTTCATATCAAATCGTATGTATCAAAGGAAAGCTTAGAACAATTTGCAGAATTGTAGGACAATGATCATTAATAGACCCTCGATCACGTGATGATTTAAAAGGTGAAGGTACGAAAATTAAAATCAGTGTAGATACCATGCCTACGATAGAAAAAGGGCGAAAACGATTTAGCCAGTATTATTATCTGTTTCCTGCGTTAAAAAAAATCAAAGAAAAATTTAAAAAATACATGAGGATGGAGCCAAATACATTTAACTATATTTTATCAAAGGTGCAGAATTCATTGACCAAAAATTGGTGCAACTTACATTCGCAGGCTATAGGACCAGAAGAAAAGTTGGTAATCGCAATCAGGTATATTATAATTTTTAATCATTAATATTAAAATTCGGTTGTTAATATTTTTAACAATTATTGTTACTATTAGTTGATTATTATTTTAATAACTTTTATATCGGAATAGTATTAAAACAATTAATTTACTTTAATATTCAATTTCCATGTTTTATTCTAGATTTTTGGCTACAGGTACATCTTATAGTGATTTATCCTTCAGCTTTTTAATGGCAAAATCTACGATTTATTATTTGATTGAAGACGTGGTCACAGCTATATGGAAGAATCTGGGTCCATTACATATGCCAGTTCCAACAGAAAATCTTTTTACGGATATAGCGCAAGATTTCTATCTGTTGTGGGATGTACCTCACTGCGTCGGAGCAATAGATGTTCGCCACATTAGAATAAAGAAGCCGACTAATTCAGGATCCCTCTATTATAATTACAAAAAATTCTTTTCTATCAAACTACAAGCAGTTGTTGATGCTCGTTATAGATTTGTTGTAATCGACGTTGGTGGCATATGGATCCCAACATGACGCAACAACGTTCAGATTCAGTTCTCTGTATAGAACATTTAAAACAGAAGAAACTAAAGCTACCCGAAGCTGATCAGCTGTACAAGAGTGATGTGCTTCTACCTTATTTTTTTGTTGGCGATGGTGCTTACCCATTAAGTGAAAATCTGATAAAACCTTACCCAGGTAAACAGTTGACGCATAACGAGAAAATATTTAACAAACGAATTTCCCGAGCTCGCGTTGCAGTAGAATGTGCTTTCGGAAGATTATGCCAAATGTGGCGACTTTTCTACAGGCCACTTGAACAACAACCGAAAAAGGTAGAAAGCATTGTAAAAGCTGCTTGTCTAATACATAATGTTATTATAGATTGTGAGAAACCTGCTGCTACTGATGAATTTAATCATTTTCTCGTACAGAAATCAGTTTTCCAAGATGACAAACAAGAAACTAACCAAGTTTTATCTGGTAATGCACAAATAGTGCGGAGTAAACTAATGACATTTTTTCTTGATAATCCGATTTAATTGAGAAACGCAATAATGTGGCGTAAATCAAACTTACTCCAATGATAATTTACTGAGTGTTCGATATAAAATAAAATTTTGTTCGTTATTGTACATAAGTTGTATATCAATATATTGTAATAGAAGCGTACGAAGATAAATTTGAGTATAAAATAGATGAAAAATTACAATAAATAATACTTTTGCTCTAATAAATGAATTTATTTTTTTGATGAAAAAATAATGATCATAGAATCAAACGTTACAAATTTTAGAACAAACTGCGTTTGTCATATTCTCAAAAGAAAATTTGAAAAAGGAAACTATGTATGATATATATATATATATAATATAGATGTATTACAAATAAATGTTATATTGCATTTTAATTCAACTTTATTAGTCTTTAATTATTTACCTAGCTTTGTCGCGTAAAATTAAAAAATTTGTAGGCATTAATGGGCATGTTATAGCGAAGTTAATGCGGATATTAATGGTGATATCTTAAACTTAACCTTACAATAATTTATTTAAAGAAATTTTACACAATATTTTTCTTATACTTAGTATAGTATTATTGTAGTGCTTATTTTAGTATTCTAGTTTTTACATAACTTTTAATCTCATTCAAAGATTTTGTACAATAAGCAAATTTTAATCATCTAGTAGTATAACTTCATCTTCAGCTAAATTTTTCTTTTCTACTTTTACTGCAGGCTGCGACTTTATGTATTCCTTTAGAATAGCGATAAACTGAATCCGGTATTGAAGGCGATCATCAATCGATAAACCACAGAGATAGGGGTGAATCAACTTTAAATACGTTGTATCTCCTTTTTCATCAAACGTGACTCCCTTAAGCTGGTTTTGAATGGAACTACTGGTATCCATTTTTTATTTAAAGTTCGCAGATATTTAAAATGTGTCACCAGAAACAAGCACGTTCATTTGAATGCGGCAATTCGATGAAATTCAACAATATTAAGCACTGTCTCCGGTCGTCTGACGCACGTAATAGGTTAAAAGCTAGTCAAATATATAACAACCACTATTGGATATGAACTGAATATGTGCAACACCGCCATGAACCTATTCTTTTTTTTTGTACAAAAAAATAAGAAAAATTAAAAAAAGAATATCGCTTCCGCGAGGGAAACCGCCGTACCGTGGCAACGGATAGTAATTATAAGATACAGTAGGTCTACGAAAATACGCGATTCAGAGAAACTGAACCTGATCTTAAAAGTAAGTAAATTTATTTTTGGTAACGTATGGCCACCGGTTTTTCCTCCTTTAAATGGATTAAGAAAGATGTAGCCAAATTTTTAGAGCGTTATCTTAATACTACTAGGTTACTAGGTTAGGTTTAATACTGCTAGGAATCAAAAAATTGAAATTTTCTTAAATTTTACATTGTATACCATTTCTCAACAAATGAAACAAAATTTTTTTTTAAACCAAAAGTCTATGGGTTTGCTGTTTAATTAGCTTTCAATTGGTCTTTAGTTTAAGTTCCGCAGACAAATCCTGTAAAGATAGGAACATTTAATTGTAAAATTTTTGCAAAAATCTTAAAATCAATTAAATTGCACGTGCACGAAAACTTGCAAACAAGCAATATGCTACTGCGTTCATTTTAATCATTGACAGTAGATGCACACAAAATTATATCAATAACTAACAACTAATAGCTAGTTAAATGGGCAAACCAGTATTAACCATGTAATAAAAAGTTCCAATTTACTTCACAATAGTTTAGAATTGAAATAGTTTTTACACTATTTGAGACAACTTATACTACACACAGTATTTTTAATTACCAAAGTTTACATAAAAATCAACAAATCAAGCCTCATTAAAAACTTCAAAATATTAGTATTTGTAGTAGATATTCCCAATTCCCTTAAATCTAAATTTTGGTGGTTTTCATTTGATATATTCAAACATTCTTATTCAAACACTGTCTATTTGCGTTCATTTGAAAGTTAATTAGTATAGTTAAGAGCTGACAGGATAAGAGTATTGAGAAAATGCATTTAAAAAGAAGTACCTTTTTAAAATACCTCTTTCTATTATGTAATTAAGCACCCGCAAACCCCACGAATTTAAATTTTGGTAGTTTTCGATGATTATCTCAAAAAATTCTCAGCTGAACAAGATCTATTTGGAATCATTTGAAACATAAGAAAAGTACCCTATAACACATATTTTATACAATATCAACAGTTAAAATATATACACACATGCACGCACGCACGCACACACATCAGTTTGAGCACCCACCTTGATTTGTTATTAATTCCTTATTGCCATTTGTTGCAAATTTTCAGTGAGTGTCAGATGGACAAAAGAGCAGGAAGAAAATTTAATTAGCTTCAGTTTTCGACAGCCCAGAGATATGGGACAAACAGTCAAATTCGCACAAAAATTCCAAAGCATTGAGCGAGGCCTGGGTGGATATTGCTCGGCAGCTGAAAGTCACCAGTACGTATGAAATTAATGTAATAATTCTATAGTTTCTTGCACAAATAAAGGTTTTCTTTTTCTTTTCAGAAGATCAAGCCAGAAATAAGTGGAAAAATCTCCAAACGCAGTTCTTCAAAGAATTGGCGGCCGAGCCAAATCCAAAGTCTGGAAGTGGTGCTCGCAAAAACAGGACACGGTGGTACCACTTTGATTCAATGACATTTTTAAAGAAGACTATGCCTTGTGAAACAAGTGGCAACTTAACTTTTCTGGAAGATTCTGACGATCAATCTGAAGGAAATCAGATTGTGAAACGTAAATGTAAGAATGAATCATTTGAATTTAGCCCGGCTGGCCCGTCAACATCTCGTCAAATTCATGAGCAATTTGAGTTTGCGGATGCCCAGAGTGAAGCTGAGTGGAAATTTCTACTAAGCGCGCAGCCGTACATGGCTAGAATTGCTGGAGATAAAAAAAAATGCAGTTCCGCCTTGAAGCATTTTTAATGCTGTTCAATTTCGTGACTAACAACGAATTAGTCGATGAAGAAATTAAGCCTAAATCAATGAAAAAAGAACTGAAACCCATTAAAAATGGCAAGTACTTGAATCTACTAACATCTTAAATGTAGACTTTGGCTGAAAAAATAAAACAATTTTTTTTATTTTAATGATTTAAAATTCACGTGGCATGGTTTTAATAAATATATCAATCTAAAAATTGTAAACTTTAATTATTTTTCTTAAGTATTATTATAATTAACTATTTTAATGTGCTTTAATTGTTTGAATACAGAAAAAAATGTGAAACAAGAAGCTAGGAGCGAAGAATCTGCGTATGATGTAATGGAGGTTGAAGAGATTGACGTCAAACCGATATTGACGAATTTCAAGACTTGGTTGAAAAATCCCTATATCCGCAAGAGAAAATTGGAATAATTAATTAGTATTTAATAGTTGTTTAAAACATCGATAATGTACATAATTGTATAATTTCAATAAAATACAGTAAAGACTTAGTATTTATTAAAACAAAATTTTCAATTCTTTACAAAATAATTTTTTGTAACACATGCACGAAAAAATTGTATAGCTATTTAAACAATGCTACATAAATTTAAAACCATGAAAATAGAAAAATTTTTTTATTTTCTTCAACAGAACTCTACATTTAACATGTTATATATAATAAATCAAAGTACTTGCTATTTTTATAATTCTTCCTTGGCTAATTTGTTGCAAGCCTCAAAGTTGAAGAGAATTAAAAATGCAGTATTTACTTCAGGTAATGTATGTGTTATCGCAAGCGTTTGATGGAAAAATATAATTATTTTTCAAAGTAATTGCTACAACTTGATGTATTCTTTGCTTTCTATACAGTATTTTGATAATTAGATTTTCTCAATAAATCTCCACCTCTTATTCCTCCGTTTTTCGTTTGCGGGTGCAGGGATTCTTCAAACATTTTGCTAAATTAGTTGATTCCTTTTTGAAGACGATTCCCCCTATCTCTATCACACTTGTATCTTTACACGTCGGCTTCACATTTCTTTCTGTACTGAAAAAATAAATGCACAATAAATAGGTTATTCACAAGAATATTACAAAAATAATTACTTGTGATTACAATTTTACTAACAAATTTTGTTGTTTTCCATATTAACCGCTTGTAGCTTTTGTAGTATAACTACAGTAAGAATGTAAACTTCTTTTGGAATAAAGTTTTGGACTCTATCGATATTTTTTTTATGTAACAGTTTATTCTATGATTTTTTACCATAATGCACTTACCGAAGGATATCTCAGAAACTTTTTTAGTCGAATAGGCTCAAGATTTAACAGTAACTATTAAACATCGTTCTAATCCACTTGTATGGAACAGAATTTAAAAATATGGAAATGCGAAAAAATGAAAAATCTTGTAAAAAAACAGATAAATTATTTTTTAAACAAATATTTTGAATAATCAAGTGGATTAGAATAATGTTTAATTGTTACTGTTAAAATTTCAGAGTATTCGATGAAAAATACCTGAGATACCCTGCGGCAAGTGCATTATTGTCAAAAATCATAGTAAGGAGAGCCATAAATTAATTAGCATAGTTATGTGGCAAATAAATTAGCTAAACAATTAGTAATAAAAATTAGTAATAATATAATGTGTTAAAAAAAAGTTAGAAATATTTTAACTTATTTCTTAATAAATTGTGAGTTATTAATAATAAACTAGTTTTTTTATTTTAAACTATATGCTTGTCTCCTTAATTACTTTAAAATAAGAGAATGCTTTAATTGAATATGAACCATAAATATAGCTCTACCTTAAAATTATAAATATAATTATTTTTCAAAGTAATTGCTACAACTTGATGTATTCTTTGCTTTCTATACAGTATTTTGATAATTAGATTTTCTCAATAAATCTCCACCTCTTATTCCTCCGTTTTTCGTTTGCGGGTGCAGGGATTCTTCAAACATTTTGCTAAATTAGTTGATTCCTTTTTGAAGACGATTCCCCCTATCTCTATCACACTTGTATCTTTACACGTCGGCTTCACATTTCTTTCTGTACTGAAAAAATAAATGCACAATAAATAGGTTATTCACAAGAATATTACAAAAATAATTACTTGTGATTACAATTTTACTAACAAATTTTGTTGTTTTCCATATTAACCGCTTGTAGCTTTTGTAGTATAACTACAGTAAGAATGTAAACTTCTTTTGGAATAAAGTTTTGGACTCTATCGATTTTTTTTATGTAACAGTTTATTCTATGATTTTTTACCATAATGCACTTACCGAAGGATATCTCAGAAACTTTTTTCGAATAGGCTCAAGATTTAACAGTAACTATTAAACATCGTTCTAATCCACTTGTATGGAACAGAATTTAAAAATATGGAAATGCGAAAAAATGAAAAATCTTGTAAAAAAACAGATAAATTTTTTTAAACAAATATTTTGAATAATCAAGTGGATTAGAATAATGTTTAATTGTTACTGTTAAAATTTCAGAGTATTCGATGAAAAATACCTGAGATACCCTGCGGCAAGTGCATTATTGTCAAAAATCATAGTAAGGAGAGCCATAAATTAATTAGCATAGTTATGTGGCAAATAAATTAGCTAAACAATTAGTAATAAAAATTATAATAATATAATGTGTTAAAAAAAAGTTAGAAATATTTTAACTTATTTCTTAATAAATTGTGAGTTATTAATAATAAACTAGTTTTTTTTATTTTAAACTATATGCTTGTCTCCTTAATTACTTTAAAATAAGAGAATGCTTTAATTGAATATGAACCATAAATATAGCTCTACCTTAAAATTATAAATATAATTATTTTTCAAAGTAATTGCTACAACTTGATGTATTCTTTGCTTTCTATACAGTATTTTGATAATTAGATTTTCTCAATAAATCTCCACCTCTTATTCCTCCGTTTTTCGTTTGCGGGTGCAGGGATTCTTCAAACATTTTGCTAAATTAGTTGATTCCTTTTTGAAGACGATTCCCCCTATCTCTATCACACTTGTATCTTTACACGTCGGCTTCACATTTCTTTCTGTACTGAAAAAATAAATGCACAATAAATAGGTTATTCACAAGAATATTACAAAAATAATTACTTGTGATTACAATTTTACTAACAAATTTTGTTGTTTTCCATATTAACCGCTTGTAGCTTTTGTAGTATAACTACAGTAAGAATGTAAACTTCTTTTGGAATAAAGTTTTGGACTCTATCGATATTTTTTTTATGTAACAGTTTATTCTATGATTTTTTACCATAATGCACTTACCGAAGGATATCTCAGAAACTTTTTTGTCGAATAGGCTCAAGATTTAACAGTAACTATTAAACATCGTTCTAATCCACTTGTATGGAACAGAATTTAAAAATATGGAAATGCGAAAAAATGAAAAATCTTGTAAAAAAACAGATAAATTATTTTTTAAACAAATATTTTGAATAATCAAGTGGATTAGAATAATGTTTAATTGTTACTGTTAAAATTTCAGAGTATTCGATGAAAAATACCTGAGATACCCTGCGGCAAGTGCATTATTGTCAAAAATCATAGTAAGGAGAGCCATAAATTAATTAGCATAGTTATGTGGCAAATAAATTAGCTAAACAATTAGTAATAAAAATTATAATAATATAATGTGTTAAAAAAAAGTTAGAAATATTTTAACTTATTTCTTAATAAATTGTGAGTTATTAATAATAAACTAGTTTTTTTTATTTTAATGATTTAAAATTCACGTGGCATGGTTTTAATAAATATCAATCTAAAAATTGTAAACTTTAATTATTTTTCTTAAGTATTATTATAATTAACTATTTTAATGTGCTTTAATTGTTTGAATACAGAAAAAAATGTGAAACAAGAAGCTAGGAGCGAAGAATCTGCGTATGATGTAATGGAGGTTGAAGAGATTGACGTCAAACCGATATTGACGAATTTCAAGACTTGGTTGAAAAATCCCTATATCCGCAAGAGAAAATTGGAATAATTAATTAGTATTTAATAGTTGTTTAAAACATCGATAATGTACATAATTGTATAATTTCAATAAAATACAGTAAAGACTTAGTATTTATTAAAACAAAATTTTCAATTCTTTACAAAATAATTTTTTGTAACACATGCACGAAAAAATTGTATACTATTTAAACAATGCTACATAAATTTAAAACCATGAAAATAGAAAAATTTTTTATTTTCTTCAACCGAACTTACATTAACATGTTATATAATAAATCAAAGTACTTGCTATTTTTATAATTCTTCCTTGGCTAATTTGTTGCAAGCCTCAAAGTTGAAGAGAATTAAAAATGCAGTATTTACTTCAGGTAATGTATGTGTTATCGCAAGCGTTTGATGGAAAAATATAATTATTTTTCAAAGTAATTGCTACAACTTGATGTATTCTTTGCTTTCTATACAGTATTTTGATAATTAGATTTTCTCAATAAATCTCCACCTCTTATTCCTCCGTTTTTCGTTTGCGGGTGCAGGGATTCTTCAAACATTTTGCTAAATTAGTTGATTCCTTTTTGAAGACGATTCCCCCTATCTCTATCACACTTGTATCTTTACACGTCGGCTTCACATTTCTTCTGTACTGAAAAAATAAATGCACAATAAATAGGTTATTCACAAGAATATTACAAAAATAATTACTTGTGATTACAATTTTACTAACAAATTTTGTTGTTTTCCATATTAACCGCTTGTAGCTTTTGTAGTATAACTACAGTAAGAATGTAAACTTCTTTTGGAATAAAGTTTTGGACTCTATCGATTTTTTTTATGTAACAGTTTATTCTATGATTTTTTACCATAATGCACTTACCGAAGGATATCTCAGAAACTTTTTTATCGAATAGGCTCAAGATTTAACAGTAACTATTAAACATCGTTCTAATCCACTTGTATGGAACAGAATTTAAAAATATGGAAATGCGAAAAAATGAAAAATCTTGTAAAAAAACAGATAAATTATTTTTTAAACAAATATTTTGAATAATCAAGTGGATTAGAATAATGTTTAATTGTTACTGTTAAAATTTCAGAGTATTCGATGAAAAATACCTGAGATACCCTGCGGCAAGTGCATTATTGTCAAAAATCATAGTAAGGAGAGCCATAAATTAATTAGCATAGTTATGTGGCAAATAAATTAGCTAAACAATTAGTAATAAAAATTAGTAATAATATAATGTGTTAAAAAAAAGTTAGAAATATTTTAACTTATTTCTTAATAAATTGTGAGTTATTAATAATAAACTAGTTTTTTTTATTTTAATGATTTAAAATTCACGTGGCATGGTTTTAATAAATATCAATCTAAAAATTGTAAACTTTAATTATTTTTCTTAAGTATTATTATAATTAACTATTTTAATGTGCTTTAATTGTTTGAATACAGAAAAAAATGTGAAACAAGAAGCTAGGAGCGAAGAATCTGCGTATGATGTAATGGAGGTTGAAGAGATTGACGTCAAACCGATATTGACGAATTTCAAGACTTGGTTGAAAAATCCCTATATCCGCAAGAGAAAATTGGAATAATTAATTAGTATTTAATAGTTGTTTAAAACATCGATAATGTACATAATTGTATAATTTCAATAAAATACAGTAAAGACTTAGTATTTATTAAAACAAAATTTTCAATTCTTTACAAAATAATTTTTTGTAACACATGCACGAAAAAATTGTATAGCTATTTAAACAATGCTACATAAATTTAAAACCATGAAAATAGAAAAATTTTTTATTTTCTTCAACAGAACTCTACATTAACATGTTATATAATAAATCAAAGTACTTGCTATTTTTATAATTCTTCCTTGGCTAATTTGTTGCAAGCCTCAAAGTTGAAGAGAATTAAAAATGCAGTATTTACTTCAGGTAATGTATGTGTTATCGCAAGCGTTTGATGGAAAAATATAATTATTTTTCAAAGTAATTGCTACAACTTGATGTATTCTTTGCTTTCTATACAGTATTTTGATAATTAGATTTTCTCAATAAATCTCCACCTCTTATTCCTCCGTTTTTCGTTTGCGGGTGCAGGGATTCTTCAAACATTTTGCTAAATTAGTTGATTCCTTTTTGAAGACGATTCCCCCTATCTCTATCACACTTGTATCTTTACACGTCGGCTTCACATTTCTTTCTGTACTGAAAAAATAAATGCACAATAAATAGGTTATTCACAAGAATATTACAAAAATAATTACTTGTGATTACAATTTTACTAACAAATTTTGTTGTTTTCCATATTAACCGCTTGTAGCTTTTGTAGTATAACTACAGTAAGAATGTAAACTTCTTTTGGAATAAAGTTTTGGACTCTATCGATATTTTTTTTATGTAACAGTTTATTCTATGATTTTTTACCATAATGCACTTACCGAAGGATATCTCAGAAACTTTTTTATCGAATAGGCTCAAGATTTAACAGTAACTATTAAACATCGTTCTAATCCACTTGTATGGAACAGAATTTAAAAATATGGAAATGCGAAAAAATGAAAAATCTTGTAAAAAAACAGATAAATTATTTTTTAAACAAATATTTTGAATAATCAAGTGGATTAGAATAATGTTTAATTGTTACTGTTAAAATTTCAGAGTATTCGATGAAAAATACCTGAGATACCCTGCGGCAAGTGCATTATTGTCAAAAATCATAGTAAGGAGAGCCATAAATTAATTAGCATAGTTATGTGGCAAATAAATTAGCTAAACAATTAGTAATAAAAATTAATAATAATATAATGTGTTAAAAAAAAGTTAGAAATATTTTAACTTATTTCTTAATAAATTGTGAGTTATTAATAATAAACTAGTTTTTTTTATTTTAATGATTTAAAATTCACGTGGCCTGGTTTTAATAAATATATCAATCTAAAATTGTAAACTTTAATTATTTTTCTTAAGTATTATTTATAATTACTATTTTAATGTGCTGTAATTGTTTGAATACAGAAAAAATGTGAAACAAGAAGCTAGGAGCGAAGAATCTGCGTATGATGTAATGGAGGTTGAAGAGATTGACGTCAAACCGATATTGACGAATTCAAGACTTGGTGAAAAATCCCTATATCCGCAAGAGAAATTGGAATAATTAATAGTATTAATAGTTGTTTAAAACATCGATAATGTACATAATTGTATAATTTCAATAAATACAGTAAAGACTTAGTATTTATTAAAACAAATTTTCAATTCTTTACAAAATAATTTTTTGTAACACATGCACGAAAAATTGTATACCTATTTAAACAATGCTACATAAATTTAAAACCATGAAAATAGAAAAATTTTTTTATTTTCTTCAACCGAACTTTACATCTAACATGTTATATATAATAAATCAAAGTACTTGCTATTTTTATAATTCTTCCTTGGCTAATTTGTTGCAAGCCTCAAAGTTGAAGAGAATTAAAAATGCAGTATTTACTTCAGGTAATGTATGTGTTATCGCAAGCGTTTGATGGAAAAATATAATTATTTTTCAAAGTAATTGCTACAACTTGATGTATTCTTTGCTTTCTATACAGTATTTTGATAATTAGATTTTCTCAATAAATCTCCACCTCTTATTCCTCCGTTTTTCGTTTGCGGGTGCAGGATTCTTCAAACATTTTGCTAAATTAGTTGATTCCTTTTTGAAGACGATTCCCCCTATCTCTATCACACTTGTATCTTTACACGTCGGCTTCACATTTCTTTCTGTACTGAAAAATAAATGCACAATAAATAGGTTATTCACAAGAATATTACAAAAATAATTACTTGTGATTACAATTTTACTAACAAATTTGGTTGTTTTCCATATTAACCGCTTGTAGCTTTTGTAGTATAACTACAGTAAGAATGTAAACTTCTTTTGGAATAAAGTTTTGGACTCTATCGATATTTTTTTTATGTAACAGTTTATTCTATGATTTTTTACCATAATGCACTTACCGAAGGATATCTCAGAAACTTTTTTGTCGAATAGGCTCAAGATTTAACAGTAAGTATTAAACATCGTTCTAATCCACTTGTATGGAACAGAATTTAAAAATATGGAAATGCGAAAAAATGAAAAATCTTGTAAAAAACAGATAAATTATTTTTTAAACAAATATTTTGAATAATCAAGTGGATTAGAATAATGTTTAATTGTTACTGTTAAAATTTCAGAGTATTCGATGAAAAATACCTGAGATACCCTGCGGCAAGTGCATTATTGTCAAAAATCATAGTAAGGAGAGCCATAAATTAATTAGCATAGTTATGTGGCAAATAAATTAGCTAAACAATTAGTAATAAAAATTAGTAATAATATAATGTGTTAAAAAAAGTTAGAAATATTTTAACTTATTTCTTAATAAATTGTGAGTTATTAATAATAAACTAGTTTTTTTTATTTTAAACTATATGCTTGTCTCCTTAATTACTTTAAAATAAGAGAATGCTTTAATTAAATATGAACCATAAATATAGCTCTACCTTAAAATTATAAATATAATTATTTATTAGTTTTTTTAAATTAAATAATACTGAAAAAGATATGATTCTTTTAAAGATTTATGCTGGACCAGTATTCAATTGTAACCACCTCAAGCATACACATACCAAAAGAATAAACATTTACTTGTTCATCGATCCGAGGTCATCAATTTTAACACTGCTCATACGTCCAGTAATATAAATATTATCATATTTTAAATCATGATAAATGATAGTTGGTGATCTTGAATGGAGAAACGCAAGTCCTTTCAGTATTTGTCTGCACCAAGATTTCAAAACTTTGACATTTGCTTTTTTGAATCTCCGTAAATGGCTGTAAAATATTTGAAAATAAATAGTTTATTAAAAAACTCTTTAAAAATAAAAGTTTTTATGTACAAATTAATATTATGTTATCGTATTACGTTACAATAGTAAATTTGTCAAGCAATAATTACCTTTTCAAAGTGCCAGAAGTTGGCAAAATCCACGTCAATTATTGTAACATTCAGCAATGAAGATTGATTATTAGAGTTTTTTTTTAGAGTAAACGTTGTCGCTGCAATACTGGTTACTGAAATATCCATCATTAGAAGAAAGTAACTTCAAGTAATCTGC
>JANSJX010000791.1:0-17035 GCA_026168455.1 Theocolax elegans | reverse complement strand
TTTATTATTTACTTTTTCATAGCTTCAAATTTGGTTAAGGAGACCTTTTGAACCTGTTGTTGCTATTCAAATAACATTAAAGTTAGTGTAAAAT
This sequence comes from Theocolax elegans, assembly GCA_026168455.1. NCBI lineage: Eukaryota > Metazoa > Arthropoda > Insecta > Hymenoptera > Cerocephalidae > Theocolax > Theocolax elegans. Next base: position 16,941 of record JANSJX010000791.1, on the reverse strand, counting down.
CAAACATTAAAATTATTATATTAACATTTTGTCATATATACTCACATTATTGTATGATCCCCGTTTTGCTCGTATTTATCCTGTTAAAAACAAATTTGTTGAATATATTACAAACAAAAACTTGTATTTTTTTTATTTTATTTAGGGACACTTATGTCACGCTTATCATGTCATAAGTAGTCCATTGTTTTATCGTACTTCTCAGTTTTTTAAATAGTGCTACAAAATAATTGTACGTTCAGATTACACAGCACGTGGTATATCGTCGCTATGCTTCGGCGCTAAATAGACGCTGTAAAACAATAGGCTATTATCTCACATTATCATAATATCGAGGCTGAGTAGAAGAACGGTCTTTCTCGCGACCCGCTTGGAAAACGCCCTATCTCACAAACCGCTTGGAAAACGCCCTATCTCAGAATCCGCTTGGAAAACGCCCTATCTCAGAATCCGCTTGGAAAAAGCCCTATCTCGCGCCCCGGTTGAAAAACACCTTATCTCAATTGTTTAAAATCTTCGAAATAATCTGTAGACGACTAGTACAGTGTGTTTAAATATGTTTTTAAAATGTTTATAAGTTACTGTAGGATAAGAGAAATTTAGTAATAATAATTTTAAGACGCGCAGTGGTGCCATTACAAAATTTAAAAGCAAAAAATTTCATTTGAGACAGGGCGTTTCAACCTGCCGCGAGATAGGGCGTTTTCCAGTGCGTACCGAGGTTTAGCTCCACTGCAATAAGAACAGTGTCTCCAAGCTGACTGCGGCTGGAAATGAGCTGAAAAGCTGAACAAGCTGAAAACAAGCTGAATAAGACTAAAAATATTTTCCCATTTGTCTAGCAGTGGAAGCTAGGGTCCTAAGCACGTAAGATTTTTTTGACAGCAATCAGGTTATTAAATACATAGGATTAGAGACAACTATAAGATACCCGTCTATGTGTGATTATTCGGATGCCGGCAAGAAGCAAAAGCTGGACTTTGACTAACTTGCTGTTTCATAACAATTGCAAATGACATTATGATTTTGGGAAACGTTCAACACTAGCAGGAAACTTAAGCTCATTTTAGCTACCTTAAGCTGAAAGTTAGCTCCATGCAATAAGAACAGTGTCTCCAAGCTATCTCCGGCTAGAAATGAGCTGATTAAGGAAACTTAAGCTCATTTTAGCTACCTTAAGCTGAAAGTTAGCCCCACTGCAATAAGAACAGTGTCTCCAAGCTGTCTGCGGCTTGAAATGAGCTGAAAACAAGCTGAAAAGCTGAATAAGACTAAAAATATTTTCCCATTTGTCTAAGCAGTGGAAGCTAGGGTCCTAAGCACGTAGATTTTTTGACAGCAATCAGTTATTAAATACCATAGATTAGAGACAACTATAAGATACCCGTCTATGTGTTGATATTTCGGATGCCGGCAAGAAGCAAAAGTCTGGACTTTGACTGACTGCTTGTTTTCATAACAATTGCAAATGACATTATTGATTTTGGGAAACGGTTTACAAACTAGCAGGAACTTAAGCTCCATTTTAGCTACCTCAAGCTGAAAGCTAGCTCCACTGCAATAAGACAGTGTCTCCAAGCTATCTACGGCTAGAAATGAGCTGAAGAAAGGAAACTTAAGCTCATTTTAGCTACCTCAAGCTGAAAGCTAGCTCCACTGCAATAAGAGCAGTGTCTCCAAGATGTCTGCGGCTTGAAATGAGCTGAACAAGGGAAACTTAAGCTCATTTTAGCTACCTTAAGCTGAAGTTAGCTCCACTGCAATAAGAACAGTTCTCCAAGCGGACTGCGGCTAGAAATGCGCTAAACAATGAAACTTAAGCTCATTTTAGCTACCTCAAGCTGAAAGTAGCTCCACTGCAATAAGAACAGTGTCTCCAAGCTGACTGCGGCTGGAAATGAGCTGAAAACAAGCTGAAAACAAGCTGAAAAAAAAGCTGAATAAGACTAAAAATATTTTCCCATTTGTCTAGCAGTGGAAGCTAGTGTCCTAAGCACGTAAGATTTTTTTGACAGCAATCAGGTTATTAAATACATAGATTAGAGAAACTATAGATACCTCTTATGTGTTGAATTTCGGATGCCGGCAAGAAGCAAAAGTCTGGACCTTTGACTAACTTGCTGTTTCATAACAATTGCAAATGACCCATTATTGATTTTGGGAAACGTTACAACCACTAGCAGGAAACTTAAGCTCATTTTAGCACCTAGCTGAAAGTTAGCTCCACTGCAATAAGAACAGTGTCTCCACACGCTATCTCCGGCTAGAAATGAGCTGAATTAACCCATTAATGCCCAAATAACGTAAAATTTTACTTTGACTTTGAGCTTCTAAATTTTAATGAAGCTGTAAGTATTTCTTATTCAGACAAGTTATTTTCTTGTGTATTTTGATCCGCTCTACCGATAGGTCCTACTCAAAAGCTGTAAAAAAAATTATTTATATTGTTTTTTTACACATTTACATAAAAAAATACGATTTTTTTCTGATTTTTTTTTACAAACGATCGCCCATTTCAGTTGGATCACTTTTTTTTTTTTTATTGTTATAACCATGCAAATAGAGTTATTAGATGTTATTCTTTCAAAGTATGCACAAGGATTTATTAAAAAATTGTTTTTTGCAATGGCGTGCTGGTTAAAATGAATAATACAAAAAAATCATCGATAAGACAGGTGTATAGACAGTTTCTTTTTAGTTCTCCAAGTTCTGAAATATTTATACATTGATGAAAACGTATTCTCGGGGGTTTTTGGGGTCGCTGATTACAAATCTGATATTAGATTTTCAAAATTCAAAATGGCGAATCCAATATGACGGAAAATTTTGGTAAACTTGCTTTTTTTTTCTCGAAAATTTATGTAACGGTTAGTGAAAAAGTATACTCGGGGGTTGTCGAAGTCGCTGATTACAAATCTGATATCAGATTTTCAAAATTCCAAAATGTCGAAGTCCAATATGGCGGATTTGTATTTGATAAATTTATCATTTTTCTTGAAAACTGACGTAGATCAGTGTCGAGATGTGTATTCGGGGGGTTTTTAGGATCGCTAATCATGAATCACTTTTATATTTGTAAATTCAATATGGCAATCCATTATGGTTGATTTTATTTGATAAATTTATCGTTTGAAAAAAACTGACGTAGATCAGTATCGAGATGTGTACTCGGGAGTTTTTGGGATCGCTAGTCATAAATCTGTTTTTATAATTTTGTAACTCGAGCTAGAAATTCATAACTTTTTAAAAATTTTTGTAATAAACGTACTTACGACAAAAAGATCATATTCTCAGGAATGCTAAAAAAATATACAGCCATCATCATAGGTTGAAAATATTCAACGAACACAAGTCAAAACAATTTTTATGCAATACAATAAAACAACAGTTATCATTTTCAGTTTATAATTCTTCTGTTTATTTTATAATTCTTGTTCTATTCAAATAGACATCATCATCAGTGATTGGAATCATCACTTTTCTGACAACAGGATTATAATCTTACTGTCTTTATCATTTACTTTTTGGGATAATTTTTCTCACTTTCCAGCAATATTTTGTAATCCTTTTGAATATATGGAAAAATCGTTTCACTGATTTCGTTTTGGTAATAATTTCCTAATTTTTTGCAGTCGGTTACATTCGTAACTTTGTTGTACATATTTATCACTGATATTTTTATCTTTTGAAAATAATAGTAAAAAGAAGTTGTATAGGGTTTGTATTTGATAGATATTTTTTATATTATTACTTTGCAACAATGCCTAAAAAAAAGAGCGAGAAAAACCACAGATTCAGATTTTTTCGGAAGAGGGTAATTCTCAGGAGAGAGATGAATTACTTGAACGTGACGATCATATTCAAAGGATTGTCCTTCCTAATGCCAATGATTCTGGTGATTCTGATGATTTTTAACGATTCTGAAGACGAAAGTGATGAAAGGGAGAGTAGTTTAGATGAAGATGAATTTGATGAAGAGGACTTGGATTGATGAATTAGGTAAATCATTCAATTCTAGTTTCCGTCAACTGGCTCAAAAATACTCAGAATCACAAAAAAACTTGAGGGCAATCACGAATACTTATGGGACAATGGAGAAAAAAAAGTACAGAGCCTCTTGAGAATGAGATTCTGCTGAGTGATAAGATAAAAAACTAATTTTATCATCTTCGCCTACAGAAACTGTTCGAATTTTTCTTTTCAAAGAATTGAAAAACATATAATAGATTGTTCTAAAGTAAATGGATTGGATTTGAATCTCAAAGATTTTGATGCTTTTGTTAGGGATACTTATTTACTCCACTTTCAATAAAAGATTGGCTCAAAGAGATTATTGGTCACTTGATTCAGATTTGAGATCTACTAAAGTTGCAAATGCAGTGAGTCGCAATAGATTTGAAGAGATAAAATCTAAAATAAAATACCATAAGCCAGAAAATGCCGATTTGGATGATAAGATATGCAGAGTTCGACCAATGTTTGACATTTTTAGGAAAAATCTTAGAAAATTTGGGGTGTTTTCAACTGCTTTATCTATCGACGAAATGATGTGCAAATATTTTGGAAGATGTTCCTTGAAGCAATTTATAAAAGGGAAGCCTATTAGGTATGGTATAAAGTTATGGGCACTGTGTTCGGCAAACGGATACTTATTCGATTGCGATATTTACTGTGGAAAAAATTCAAAAGTAAGCAATATTTTACCAAATTGCAACATGGGTAGTCGAGTTGTTCTTAAAATGTTAGAACAACTTACTTCAAAGATCTCTCCCAGAAAATTGAGTATGTATCACATTTATTTTGATAATTTGTTCTGTTGTCCCGATTTACTTGTCCATCTCAAGAAAGGAGGCTTACGCGCGACTGGTACAGTAAAAGCTAATCGTATAAAAGAACAAAATTCCATTGCTAAAGATGCACCTAGAGGCACGTATGCTGTAAAGCATGATAAGAATAGCGGGCTCAATCTAATTACACTGAAGGACTCTAAAATTGTTAACGTTTTATCTACAGCTGCTGGTGCGACGCCAGAGACCCCAGTCAAACGATACCTTAGAGAGAAAAAGAAGAAAGATTATATTCCATTTCCCAAAGCTGTAACTACTTATAATCAATTTATGGGAGGTGTTGATTTGCATGATATGTATTGCAACAGAGTAATGCCTATATTTAGATCAAAGAAATGGACATGGATTATATTCATAAGAATTATTCAATCATCCCTCACGAATGCTACTATTTTATGGAATACTGCATGCTCAAGTGACAAAAAGCTAGCAATCAAAGATTTTGCCCTGAGTGTTGCTAAAAAATACTTGTCATCCGAGAAATCGGAAAAACATGTTATGACTAACACTGGTAGTTACAAAAATTGTTCAAAACGATGTGGTAAAAGAAGTTTCCATGAATGTACGAGTTGTAATTTGTACTACTGTCCAACTTGCTTTGAACTTTCTCATCAAAAGTAAATAATAGTAAATATAAAACTATAATTCATCCAAAGAAACTTGAAAAAAAAAATTAAAAAAAAAAATCAAAAAAAATAAAAAAAAATAAAAAAAAAGAAAAAAAAAGAAAAAAAAAGAAAAAAAAAGATTCTCGGTGATCATCTACCTCCCCGCGGTGAGAATTGGGCAACATTTTTACAATGGCAGAAGATGATACATCTCGACACTGATCTACGTCAGTTTTCAAGAAAAATGATAAATTTATCAAATAAAATCCGCCATATTGGATTCGACATTTTGAATTTTGAAAATCTGATATCAGATTTGTAATCAGCGACTTCGAAAACCCCCGAGTATACTTTTTCATAACCGTTACAATAAATTTTCGAGAAAAAAAAGCAAGTTTACCAAAAATTTTCCGTCATATTGGATTCGCCATTTTGAATTTTGAAAATCTAATATCAGATTTGTAATCAGCGACCCCAAAAACCCCCGAGAATACGTTTTCATCAATGTATAAATATTTCAGAACTTGGAGAACTAAAAAGAACTGTTATAACACCTGTCTTATCGATGATTTTTTTGTATTATTCATTTTAACAGCCCGCCATTGCAAAAAAAAATTTTTTAATAAAATCCTTGTGCATACTTTGAAAGAATAACATCTAATAACTCTATTTGCATGGTTATAACAATAAAAAAAAAAATTGATCCAACTGAAATGGGACGTTTGTAAAAAAAAATCAGAAAAAAATCGTATTTTTTTATGTAAATGTGTAAAAAAACAATATAAATAATTTTTTTACAGCTTTTTGAGTAGGCCTATCGTGTAGAGCGGATCAAAATACACAAGAAAATACTTGTCTGAATAAGAAATACTTACAGCTTCATTAAATTTAGAAGCTCAAGTCAAAGTAAAATTTTACGTTATTTGGGCATAATGGGTTAAGGAAACTTAAGCGCATTTTAGCTACCTTAAGCTGAAAGTTAGCTCCACTGCAATAAGACAGTGTCTCCAAAGCTGTCTGCGGCTTGAAAATGAGCTGAAACAAGCTGAAACAAGCTGAATAAGACTAAAAATATTTTCCCATTGTCTAGCAGTGGAAGCTAGGGTCCTAAGCACGTAAGATTTTTTTGACAGCAATCAGGTTATTAAATACCATAGATTAGAGACAATTATAAGATACCCGTCTATGTGTTGATATTTCTGATAACGGCAAGAAGCAAAAAGTCTGGACTTTGACTGACTTCCTGTCATCGTTACAATTGCAACTGACATTATTGATTATAGGAAACGTTACACACTAGCAGGAAAACTTATGCTCATTTAGCGACCTTAAGCTAAAAGTTAGCTCCACTGCAATAAAAAACAGTGTCTCCAAGCTATCTCCGGCTAGAAATGAGCTGAAACAAGGAAACTTAAGCTCATTTTAGCTACCTTAAGTGAATGTTAGCTCCATGCAATAAGAACAGTGTCTCCAAGCTGTCTGCGGTTGAAATGAGCTGAAACAAGGAAACTTAAGCTAATTTAGCTACCTTAAGCTGAAAGTTAGCTCCACTGCAATAAGAACAGTGTTTCCAAGCTATCTCCGGCTAGAAATGAGCTGAAACAAGGAAACTTAAGCTCATTTTAGCTATCTTAAGCTGAAAGTTAGTCCACTGCAATAAGAACAGGTCTCCTAGCTGTCTGCGACTTGAAATGAGCTAAAACATGGAAACTTAAGCCCATTTTAGTACCTCAAGCTGAAAGTTAGCTCCATGCAGTAAGAACAGTGTCCAAGCTATCTCCAGCTAGAAATGAGCTGAATTAAGGAAACTTAAGCTCATTTTAGCTACCTCAAGCTGAAAGTTAGCTCCACTGCAATAAGAGCAGTGTCTCCAAGCTGTCTGCGGCTTAAAAGAGCTGAAACAAGGAAACTTAAGCTCATTTTATCTCCTTAAGCTGAAAGTTAGCTCCACTACAATAAGCGCAGGGTCTCCAAGCTATCTCCAGCTAGAAATGAGCTGAATTAAGGAAACTTAAGCTCATTTTAGCTACCTTAAGCTGAAAGTTAGCTCCACTACAATAAGCGCAGGGTCTCCAAGCTGTCTGCGGCTTGAAATGAGCTGAAACATGGAAACTTAAGCTCATTTTAGCTACCTCAAGCTGAAAGTTAGCTCCACTGCAATAAGAGCAGTCTCCAAGCTGTCTGCGGCTTGAAATGAGCTGAAACAAGGAAACTTAAGCTCATTTTAGCTACCTTAGCTGAAAGTTAGCTCCACTGCAATAAGAAGAGTGTTTCCAAACTATCTCCGGCTAGAAATGAGCTGAAACAAGGAAACTTAAGCTCATTTTAGCTATCTTAAGCTGAAAGTTAGCTCCACTGCAATAAGAACAGTGTCTCCTAGCTGTCTGCGACTTGAAATGAGCTAAAACATGGAAACTTAAGCTCATTTTAGCTACCTCAAGCTGAAAGTTAGCTCCACTGCAATAAGAACAGTGTCTCCAAGCTATCTCCGGCTAGAAATGAGCGAAATTAAGGAAACTTAAGCTCATTTTAGCTACCTTAAGCTGAAGTTAGCTCCACTGCAATAAGAACAGTGTCTCCAAGCTATCTCTGGCTAGAAATGATGCTGAAGCAAGGAAACTTAAGCTCATTTTAGCTACCTCAAGCTGAAAGCTAGCTCCACTGCAATAAGAGCAGTGTCTCCAAGATGTCTGCGGCTTGAAATGAGCTGAAACAAGGAAAACTTAAGCTCATTTTAGCTACCTTAAGCTGAAAGTTAGCTCCACTGCAATAAGAACAGTGTCTCCAAGCTGACTGCGGCTAGAAATGAGCTGAAACAATGAAACTTAAGCTCATTTTAGCTACCTTAAGCTGAAAGTTAGCTCCACTGCAATAAGAACAGTGTCTCCAAGCTGTCTGCGGCTTGAAATGAGCTGAAACAAGCTGAACACAAGCTGAATAAGACTAAAAATATTTTCCCATTTGTCTAGCAGTGGGAAGCTAGGGTCCTAAGCACGTAAGATTTTTTTGACAGCAATCAGGTTATTAAATACCATAGATTAGAGACAACTATAAGATACCCGTCTATGTGTTGATATTTCGGATGCCGGCAAGAAGCAAAAGTCTGGACTTTGACTAACTTGCGTGTTTTCATAACAATTGCAAATGACATTATTGATTTGGGAAACGTTACAACACTATGCAGGAAACTTAAGCTCATTTTAGCTACCTAAGCTGAAAGTTAGCTCCACTGCAATAAGAACAGTGTCTCCAAGCTATCTCCGGCTAGAAATGAGCTGAATTAAGGAAACTAAGCTCATTTTAGCTACCTTAAGCTAGAAGTTAGCCTCACTCGCAATAAGAACAGTGTCTCCAAGCTGTCTGCGGCTTGAAATGAGCTGAAACAAGCTGAAACAAGCTGAATAAGACTAAAAATATTTTCCCATTTTGTCTAGCAGTGGAAGCTAGGGTCCTAAGCACGTAAGATTTTTTTGACAGCAATCCGGTTATTAAATACCATAGATTAGAGACAACTATAAGATACCCGTCTATGTGATTGATATTTCGGATGCCGGCAAGAAGCAAAAGTCTGGACTTTGATCTGACTTGCTGTTTTTCATAACAATTGCAAATGACATTATTGATTTTGGGAAACGTTACAACATAGCAGGAAACTTAAGCTCATTTTAGCTACCTCAAGCTGAAAGCTAGCTCCACTGCAATAAGAGCAGTGTCTCCAAGCTATCTCCGGCTAGAAATGAGCTGAAGCAAGGAAACTTAAGCTCATTTTAGCTACCTCAAGCTGAAAGCTAGCTCCACTGCAATAAGAGCAGTGTCTCCAAGATGTCTGCGGCTTGAAATGAGCTGAAACAAGGAAACTTAAGCTCATTTTAGCTACCTTAAGCTGAAAGTTAGCTCCACTGCAATAAGAACAGTGTCTCCAAGCTGACTGCGGCTAGAAATGAGCTGAAACAATGAAACTTAAGCTCATTTTAGCTACCTCAAGCTGAAAGTTAGCTCCACTGCAATAAGAACAGTGTCTCCAAGCTGACTGCGGCTGGAAATGAGCTGAAACAAGCTGAAACAAGCTGAAACAAGCTGAATAAGACTAAAATATTTTCCCATTTGTCTAGCAGTGGAAGCTAGTGTCCTAAGCACGTAAGATTTTTTTGACAGCAATCAGGTTATTAAATACCATAGATTAGAGACAACTATAAGATACCCGTCTATGTGTTGATATTTCGGATGCCGGCAAGAAGCAAAAGTCTGGACTTTGACTAACTTGCTGTTTTCATAACAATTGCAAATGACATTATTGATTTTGGGAAACGTTACAACACTAGCAGGAAACTTAAGCTCATTTTAGCTACCTTAAGCTGAAAGTTAGCTCCACTGCAATAAGAACAGTGTCTCCAAGCTATCTCCGGCTAGAAATGAGCTGAATTAAGGAAACTTAAGCTCATTTTAGCTACCTTAAGCTGAAAGTTAGCTCCACTGCAATAAGAACAGTGTCTCCAAGCTGTCCTGCGGCTTGAAATGAGCTGAAACAAGCTGAAACAAGCTGAATAAGACTAAAAATATTTTCCCATTTGTCTAGCAGTGGAAGCTAGGGTCCTAAGCACGTAAGATTTTTTGACAGCAATCAGGTTATTAAATACCATAGATTAGAGACAATTATAAGATACCCGTCTATGTGTTTGATATTTCTGATAACGGCAGAAGCAAAAGTCTGGACTTTGACTGACTTCCTGTCATCGTTACAATTGCAAACTGACATTATTGATTATCGGAAACGTTACCACACTAGCAGGAAACTTATGCTCATTTTAGCGACCTTAAGCTAAAAGTTAGCTCCACTGCAATAAAAACAGTGTCTCCAAGCTATCTCCGGCTAGAAATGAGCTGATAAACAAGGAAACTTAAGCTCATTTTAGCTACCTTAAAGCTGAATGTTAGCTCCACCTGCAATAAGAACAGTGTCTCCAAGCTGTCTGCGGCTTGAAATGAGCTGAAACAAGGAAACTTAAGCTCATTTTAGCTACCTTAAGCTGAAAGTTAGCTCCACTGCAATAGAACAGTGTTTCCAAGCTATCTCCGGCTAGAAATGAGCTGAAACAAGGAAACTTAAGCTCATTTTAGCTATCTTAAGCTGAAAGTTAGCTCCACTGCAATCAGAACAGTGTCTCCAGCTGTCTGCGACTTGAAATGAGCTAAACATGGAAACTTAAGCCCATTTTAGCTACCTCAAGCTGAAAGTTAGCTCCACTGCAGTAAGAACAGTGTCTCCAAGCTATCTCCAGCTAGAAATGAGCTGAATTAAGGAAACTTAAGCTCATTTTAGCTACCTCAAGCTGAAAGTTAGCTCCACTGCAATAAGAGCAGTGTCTCCAGCTGTCTGCGGCTTGAAAGGAGCTGAAACAAGGAAACTTAAGCTCATTTTAGCTACCTTAAGCTGAAAGTTAGCTCCACTACAAATAAGCAGGGTCTCCAAGCTATCTCCAGCTAGAAATGAGCTGAATTAAGGAACTTAAGCTCATTTTAGCTACCTTAAGCTGAAAGTTAGCTCCACTACAATAAGCGCAGGTCTCCAAGCTGTCTGCGCTTGAAATGAGCTGAACATGGAAACTTAAGCTCATTTTAGCTACCTCAAGCTGAAAGTTAGCTCCACTGCAATAAGAGCAGTGTCTCCAAGCTGTCTGCGGCTTGAAATGAGCTGAAACAAGGAAACTTAAGCTCATTTTAGCTACCTTAAGCTGAAAGTTAGCTCCACTGCAATAAGAAGAGTGTTTCCAACTATCTCCGGCTAAAATGAGCTGAAACAAGGAAACTTAAGCTCATTTTAGCTATCTTAAGCTGAAAGTTAGCTCCACTGCAATAAGAACAGTGTCTCCTAGCTGTCTGCGACTTGAATGAGCTAAAACATGGAACTTAAGCTCATTTTAGCTACCTCAAGCTGAAAGTTAGCTCCACTGCATAAGAACAGTGTCTCCAAGCTATCTCTGGCTAGAAATGAGCTGGAAGCAAGGAAACTTAAGCTCATTTTAGCTACCTCAAGCTGAAAGCTAGCTCCACTGCAATAAGAGTTGTCTCCAAGATGTCTGCGGCTTGAAATGAGCTGAACAAGGAAACTTAAGCTCATTTTAGCTACCTTAAGCTGAAAGTTAGCTCCACTGCAATAAGAACAGGTCTCCAAGCTGACTGCGGCTAGAAATGAGCTGAAACAATGAAACTTAAGCTCATTTTAGCTACCTCAAGCTGAAAGTTAGCTCCACTGCAATAAGAACAGTGTCTCCAAGCTGACTGCGGCTGGAAATGAGCTGAAACAAGCTGAAACAAGCTGAAACAAGCTGAATAAGACTAAAAATATTTTCCCATTTGTCTAGCAGTGGAAGCTAGGGTCCTAAGCACGTAAGATTTTTTTGACAGCAATCAGGTTATTAAATACCATAGATTAGAGACAACTATAAGATACCGTCTATGTGTTGATATTTCGGATGCCGGCAAGAAGCAAAAGTCTGGACTTGACTAACTTGCGTTTTCATAACAATTGCAAATGACATATTGATTTTGGGAAACGTTACAACACTAGCATAAACTTAAGCTCATTTTAGCTACCTCAAGCTGAAAGCTTCTCCACTGCAATAAGAGCAGTGTCTCCAAGCTATCTCCGGCTAGAAATGAGCTGAAGCAAGGAAACTTAAGCTCATTTTAGCTACCTCAAGCTGAAAGCTAGCTCCACTGCAATAAGAGCAGTGTCTCCAAGCTGTCCTGCGGCTTGAAATGAGCTGAAACAAGGAAACTTAAGCTCATTTTAGCTACCTTAAGCTGAAAGTTAGCTCCACTGCAATAAGAACAGTGTCTCCACTGACTGCGGCTAGAAATGAGCTGAAACAATGAAACTTAAGCTCATTTTAGCTACCTCAAGCTGAAGTTAGCTCCACTGCAATAAGAACAGTGTCTCCAAGCTGACTGCGGCTGGAAATGAGCTGAAACAAGCTGAAACAAGCTGAAACAAGCTGAATAAGACTAAAAATATTTTCCCATTTGTCTAGCATGGAAGCTAGTGTCCTAAGCACGTAAGATTTTTTTGACAGCAATCAGGTTATTAAATACCATAGATTAGAGACACTATAAGATACCGTCTATGTGTTGATATTTCGGATGCCGTCAAGAAGCAAAAGTCTGGACTTTGACTAACTTGCTGTTTTCATACAATTGCAAATGACATTATTGATTTTGGGAAACGTTACAACACACTAGCAGGAAACTTAAGCTCATTTTAGCTACCTTAAGCTGAAAGTTAGCTCCACTGCAATAAGAACATGTCTCCAAGCTATCTCCGGCTAGAAATGAGCTGAATTAAGGAAACTTAAGCTCATTTTAGCTACCTTAAGCTGAAAGTTAGCTCCACTGCAATAAGAACAGTGTCTCCAAGCTGTCTGCGGCTTGAAATGAGCTGAAACAAGCTGAAACAAGCTGAATAAGACTAAAAATATTTTCCCATTTGTCTAGCAGTGGAAGCTAGGGTCCTAAGCACGTAAGATTTTTTTGACAGCAATCAGGTTATTAAATACCATAGATTAGAGACAATTATAAGATACCGTCTATGTGTTGATATTTCTGATAACGGCAAGAAGCAAAAGTCTGGACTTTGACTGACTTCCTGTCATCGTTACAATTGCAACTGACATTATTGATTATAGGAAACGTTACCACACTAGCAGGAAACTTATGCTCATTTTAGCGACCTTAAGCTAAAAGTTAGCTCCACTGCAATAAAAACAGTGTCTCCAAGCTATCTCCGGCTAGAAATGAGCTGAAACAGGAAACTTAAGCTCATTTTAGCTACCTTAAGCTGAATGTTAGCTCCACTGCAATAAGAACAGTGTCTCCAAGCTGTCTGCGGCTTGAAATGAGCTGAAACAAGGAAACTTAAGCTCATTTTAGCTACCTTAAGCTGAAAGTTAGCTCCACTGCAATAAGAACAGTGTTTCCAAGCTATCTCCGGCTAGAAATGAGCTGAAACAGGAAACTTAAGCTCATTTTAGCTATCTTAAGCTGAAAGTTAGCTCCACTGCAATAAGAACAGTGTCTCCTAGCTGTCTGCGACTTGAAATGAGCTAAAACATGGAAACTTAAGCCCATTTTAGCTACCTCAAGCTGAAAGTTAGCTCCACTGCAGTAAGAACAGTGTCTCCAAGCTATCTCCAGCTAGAAATGAGCTGAATTAAGGAAACTTAAGCTCATTTTAGCTACCAAGCTGAAAGTTAGCTCCACTGCAATAAGGGCAGTGTCTCCAAGCTGTCTGCGGCTTGAAAGGAGCTGAAACAAGGAACTTAAGCTCATTTTAGCTACCTTAAGCTGAAAGTTAGCTCCTACAATAAGCGAGGGTCTCCAAGCTATCTCCAGCTAGAAATGAGCTGAATTAAGGAAACTTAAGCTCATTTTAGCTACCTTAAGCTGAAAGTTAGCTCCACTACAATAAGCGCAGGGTCTCCAAGCTGTCTGCGGCTTGAAATGAGCTGAAACATGGAAACTTAAGCTCATTTTAGCTACCTCAAGCTGAAAGTTAGCTCCACTGCAATAAGAGCAGTGTCTCCAAGCTGTCTGCGGCTTGAAATGAGCTGAACAAGGAAACTTAAGCTCATTTTAGCTACCTTAAGCTGAAAGTTAGCTCCACTGCAATAAGAAGAGTGTTTCCAACTATCTCCGGCTAGAAATGAGCTGAAACAAGGAAACTTAAGCTCATTTTAGCTATCTTAAGCTGAAAGTTAGCTCCACTGCAATAAGAACAGTGTCTCCTAGCTGTCTGCGACTTGAAATGAGCTAAAACATGGAAACTTAAGCTCATTTTAGCTACCTCAAGCTGAAAGTTAGCTCCACTGCAATAAGAACAGTGTCTCCAAGCTATCTCCGGCTAGAAATGAGCTGAATTAAGGAAACTTAAGCTCATTTTAGCTACCTCAAGCTGAAAGTTAGCTCCACTGCACTAAAAGACAGTGTCTCCAAGCTATCTCTGGCTAGAAAGAGCTGAAGCAAGGAAACTTAAGCTCATTTTAGCTACCTCAAGCTGAAAGCTAGCTCCACTGCAATAAGAGCATGTCTCCAAGATGCTGCGGCTGAAATGAGCTGAAACAAGGAAACTTAAGCTCATTTTAGCTACCTTAAGCTGAAAGTTAGCTCCACTGCAATAAGAACAGTGTCTACAAGCTGACTGCGGCTAGAAATGAGCTGAAACAATGAAATTAAGCTCATTTTAGCTACCTCAAGCTGAAAGTTAGCTCCACTGCAATAAGAACAGTGTCTCCAAGCTGACTGCGGCTGGAAATGAGCTGAAACAAGCTGAAACAAGCTGAAACAAGCTGAATAAGACTAAAAATATTTTCCCATTTGTCTAGCAGTGGAAGCTAGGGTCCTAAGCACGTAAGATTTTTTTGACAGCAATCAGGTTATTAAATACCATAGATTAGAGACAACTATAAGATACCCGTCTATGTGTTGATATTTCGGATGCCGGCAAGAAGCAAAAGTCTGGACTTTGACTGACTTGCTGTTTTCATAACAATTGCAAATGACATTATTGATTGTGGGAAACGTTACAACACTAGCAGGAAACTTAAGCTCATTTAGCTACCTCAAGCTGAAAGCTAGCTCCACTGCAATAAGAACAGGTCTCCAAGCTATCTCCGGCTAGAAATGAGCTGAAGCAAGGAAACTTAAGCTCATTTTAGCTACCTAAGCTGAAAGTTAGCTCCACTGCAATAAGAACAGTGTCTCCAAGCTGACTGCGGCTGGAAATGAGCTGAAAAAGCTGAAACAAGCTGAAACAAGCTGAATAAGACTAAAAATATTTTCCCATTTGTCTAGCAGTGGAAGCAGGGTCCTAAGCACGTAAGATTTTTTTGACAGCAATCAGGTTATTAAATACCATAGATTAGAGACAACTATAAGATACCCGTCTATGTGTTGATATTTCGGATGCCGGCAAGAAGCAAAAGTCTGGACTTTGACTGACTTGCTGTTTTCATAACAATTGCAAATGACATTATGATTTTGGGAAACGTTACAACACTAGCAGGAAACTTAAGCTCATTAGCTACCTTAAGCTGAAAGTTAGCTCCACTGCAATAAGAACAGTGTCTCCAAGCTATCTCGGCTAGAAATGAGCTGAATTAAGGAAACTTAAGCTCATTTTAGCTACCTTAAGCTGAAAGTTAGCTCCACTGCAATAAGAACAGTGTCTCCAAGCTGTCTGCGGCTTGAAATGAGCTGAAACAAGCTGAAACAAGCTGAATAAGACTAAAAATTTTCCCATTTGTCTAGCAGTGGAAGCTAGGGTCCTAAGCACGTAAGATTTTTTTGACAGCAATCAGGTTATTAAATACCATAGATTAGAGACAACTATAAGATACCCGTCTATGTGTTGATATTTCGGATGCCGGCAAGAAGCAAAAGTCTGGACTTTGACTGACTTGCTGTTTCATAACAATTGCAAATGACATTATTGATTGTGGGAAACGTTACAACACTAGCAGGAAACTTAAGCTCATTTTAGCTACCTCAAGCTGAAAGCTAGCTCCACTGCAATAAGAGCAGTGTCTCCAAGCGATCTGCGGCTAGAAAAATGAGCAAAGGAAAACTTAAGCTCTTTTAGCTACCTCAAGCTGAAAGTTAGCTCCACTGCAATAAGAGCAGTGTCTCCAAGATGTCGCGGCTTGAAATGAGCTGAAACAAGGAAACTTAAGCTCATTTTAGCTACCTTAAGCTGAAAGTTAGCTCCACTGCAATAAGAACAGTGTCTCCAAGCTGACTGCGGCTAGAAATGAGCTGAAACAAGGAAACTTAAGCTCATTTTAGCTACCTCAAGCTGAAAGTTAGCTCCACTGCAATAAGAACAGTGTCTCCAAGCTGACTGCGGCTGGAAATGAGCTGAAACAAGCTGAAACAAGCTGAAACAAGCTGAATAAGACTAAAAATATTTTCCCATTTGTCTAGCAGTGGAAGCTAGGGTCCTAAGCACGTAAGATTTTTTTGACAGCAATCAGGTTATTAAATACCATAGATTAGAGACAACTATAAGATACCCGTCTATGGTTGATATTTCGGATGCCGGCAAGAAGCAAAAGTCTGGACTTGACTAACTTGCTGTTTCATAACAATTGCAAATGACATTATTGATTTTGGGAAACGTTACAACACTAGCAGGAAACTTAAGCTCATTTTAGCTACCTTAAGCTGAAAGTTAGCTCCACTGCAATAAGAACAGTGTCTCCAAGCTATCTCCGGCTAGAAATGAGCTGAACAAGGAAACTTAAGCTCATTTTAGCTACCTTAAGCTGAAAGTTAGCTCCACTGCAATAAGAACAGTGTCTCCAAGCTGTCTGCGGCTTGAAATGAGCTGAAACAAGCTGAAACAAGCTGAATAAGACTAAAAATATTTTCCCATTTGTCTAGCAGTGGAAGCTAGGGTCCTAAGCACGTAAGATTTTTTTGACAGCAATCAGGTT
>JANSJX010000790.1:0-17037 GCA_026168455.1 Theocolax elegans | reverse complement strand
TGATTTTCATGAAGTTTTACTGTATGATATTAGTTATTCTAATATAAAGTTAAATGATCATTACAAAATAGCAGAAGCTCTTGTCCGTATTTGTCCAATGTTGGCAGTGTTTGAAAATGATAGAATAATAACTATTTTTTGGATGGTAAAATTTTTTTTTATTATCTACTTAATTTATTTATTGTATAAGATTTATATTTTATTTATTTTTGAATATATTAAGTTGCCGTAAGTGTCAATAACTAAGTAATATTTATTTTTACATTTATTTATGTTTTAATTGTAGAATACTTTATAATTAAATTTAAAGATAATTATATAAGATATTATGATTTATAGGATAATTCACCTACTAGTCAGTTTTAATACAAGCTAACAATGGTAGTCAGTCGAACAATAATGGTTCAATTCAACAATACCATCACGAGCCTCTTGTTTTTGTATTGGGACCTTTTATTATTACATTTTTTAATTTATTTTAAATTACATTAAGTTTGCATTTAATGTTGTATTTATTATTTTACTATTAAAGTTCTTATTATGTAATAATAAATACAATAATTTAAAAGAATGGCACTTATAATTATTAAGACCGAGAACATATTCAGGGTAAATATATAAATTACATAGATATTAATTTTGAAATAAGCTTATAAAATTTATAATTTAAGCACAGTATAATTTTTATTTAACATATAACAATTGTTAAATTATGTAATTATGCAATATTAATTAAAGTGTTTTGCGAACATCATTAAGATTTTCAATCCATTAACTGATGTTTAATGTGTTATCTTCTAACAATTTTATTACTTAATGTGATATTTTTTATGTTTTTGAATATTTAGCTTTATTTTCTATTACAATAATAATAGGTTTTTCTTTTTATTTTATATTTACAGAAGTAGTGCTGATACAAGTTCAAACAAGGTTTCTTAGCTAGTATAGTTACGGTGGTGCTCCGCAATCATTGTCAAAAGAATCACTTGCTGATAAACTTCATTGATAAAAAGAGCAAACTTTTAGATTTATTTCCTGCAAAATTATTTAAATTGGCCATTCTTATATTATTATTGGTATAATCAAATATACTAAAAAGATTATAGTTTATAACGACTAATGAATAAAAAAAACATTCGCTCATCAAATTTAAATTCGAATAACTAATTACTTGATTGGGGCATTTTATTACACATTCAGTTAATTGTAATATGTATTATAAATATATGAAAATACTTACATTATTTCTAGGAATATTTCGAATGAAAAACCGATGTAGGCATCAAAGTAAACAGAGGTTAGAAATACTTGAAATCAATCGAATCAATCGAAAAAGCTGAAACAGTGAAAGACAATAATATTAATAAATATTAACAAAGTAAATACATGTACGTTAAATTAAAATTATATTTTTCACATACTAACCGTTCTACTGTTGTTCTTGTAGTTAGTTTTCGGTGAATCATTATGCAGAGGTTTTGATGCACCGAATGTTACCATGCCGGATTGTGCCGTATGTGCAAACAACGCCACCAAACGTTCGTTTATGCGTTCGACCGTGTTCGTCTATATCTATATACGCATAGTCGACGTCATGTATTATAGAGGACGAAGACACACTGCGTACGCACACCGACGTTTTCGAATCGAGATCGACTTTCCGTTTCGAGTTCGAGATTAACGATAAACAGCGCTACTTTCGAACGTTTTTTTTAGATGTATAGATAGATACTGAATTGCTTGAATAGACGACTACTTATGACATCATTGCAGCTTTTACGTTGCCTATGGGTTGCATGTTTCTATATATATCATAAGGACTAGAGGATAAAATAAATTCCTATATAAGACACGCACGGGCTAGCTCACTGTCTTTTTGTAAAAAATGTATTCAACCCAAAAAATTTAATAAATATTTTGAATTATTTTTAATTAAAAAATTATTTTTTAATGTATAAATCAATTCCAATATTAATTAAAAAATATCGAATATATTGTTTACATTAAAAAATTTAATTGTATCCAAAACAAATATATAACTTTCAAATATTTAATTAGCTATATTCCGCGTGTAATACAATATTTTCGCATGTAGAGTACAAAGAAACTTTCGCGTACTGCAATTTATTCAGAGGCTTTTATATGCGTATGCTCACTCTGAGTGTTGATGTGCTCAGTGCTGTTACGTTGAATACATTAAAAATATATCTGAATATACATTAAAAATATAATACTGAAGATCGATAAAGAAGAATGCTGCAGTATCAATTGTACATATCTTATGTATCACTATAGATGATGTTTTTTCTAAAACTGTAACATCTTTTTTTTTAATAATAAAACATTCGAAAGTCGACATACATAAATAAAACACATCGAGTTCACGCAACTTTTCGACTCGTCCGCGCGAGATCGAGATGCGAGATGCATTTAGTATATTAGAATATATTAGAATATATAGGATTCTTTTTCATTCAAAATTATTTTTGTTTAAATTTAATATTTACCTATATTTTTACATTAACTTTAAACATGGTAATGACATAAATTGTAAGCAAAGTAATAGCAATTTGTCTACTATGGGTTTACAGACGTAACCAATTATTGTTCTGGAATTAACAACAAGTTGCAAAAAACAAATGTTATGTAGTATTAACTATAGTTATACCAAATGTGCATCAGTTTGATAGTATAACGGGCGCGTGTTCCGAAACGCACAATAGCCCGTAAACTCGAAAACCGCGCAATCACGTGATTGCGCGCAACGTCGCGAAGGGCCGCGAGACACCGAGTCTCGGGCAGTTCGTCGGGAGCCGTACGAGCGTTAGTACGTGCGACGAAGTAAAGAGCGAGAGAGAGGAAAGAGAGAACGTGTGAGAACGAGTGAGAGAGTGAGAGAGAGCGAGAGTGAGAGGGAGTGAAAGTGAGAGAGAAAACGTGCGAGCTCAGGGCACGATCAGCCACCCCGGGACGAGACACCGCCCGCGGAAAGAGCCCGTCTTCGCCGTCGCCGCGCAGCCAGGAGGACACCTCCGAGAAGGCGAGGACGAGATAAAGAGCGAGAGCGAGTGACCGGGAGAAGAACCCGACGGCGCACGTTTGCGCAAAGTAAGTTTCTGTTACTTCTCTCGCAGTGCTGAGCTTTCCCGCTATAAGCTCAGCATTCTAACAAGCGCGTAGGATAAGCGGTCGTGAAAACGCTGTCTGGCCTCCTCGTGCGCGAGATTCTCCCGTGGAGCAACGCGAGTTGCCGATCGGCGCGTCCTTCCCGTGTATCGCGAACGCGCCGCGTTATAGCGTGCGACCCCGAGGTCGCCCGTATTACTAGTATTAAACTTTGTTTGTTTGTAGCGCATCCGAGCGCTTGTAAATATCGTTGTACATATTAGTGTTTAATATATATTTAACTGTAAATTCTTACTCTCCCGCGTGTTTATTATTAAATCCCCGTATTCCTATTCCCGCTTACCCAGCCGCCTCCGCGGGCACGTTAGCATTTTAGCTAACGTGCACTCTGAGCGGCCGAGCCTCGTGTTCCAACTACGGGCACGAGCAACCACAAGCACGCATCCTTCACGCGGCTTGTACAAATCTACCCGAGTGCGACTCGGTCCGGCGATTCTCCACGCGGCGGAGAATCGTCCTCGTTGTTTACGGCGCATCATCACCGAGATACCGCGGTTGCACCACGGCTATAGCTCGTGCGCGGTATCGCGGCATCGAGGGACACGGCAGCGCGGCGCGAGGCCCGCGCAGGTAAGTCCTCACCTCGAAAGCGGTGCTCGACGAGGAGCACGCGCTAGAATCGCCCCGTTACAGCTGGCGCCCAACTACAGGTTTCGGGTTGGGATACGCGGTACTTCGTTTCCGGGAAACTTGATTATTTTATTTTAGGTGCTCGACTTATTTGGTGAAATAAATCGCACCTTGTATTTTCTCTCTCCGTTCGTTCTTTTATATCGTTATAGTTCTCGCGCATAAATTACGCATAGAAGCGCTATGGTAATTTAAAATATAATTTAACAATATTAATTTTTGTTAAGTGTTCGATTTATGTGGTGATATAAATCGCACTTAATAATTTTTATTAATACTTGGCGATTATTGTACGCAAAAATAATTTGGTTTTAGCGCATAAATGATTAATAATTTTCGAGGAAAATTATTAAGCGCCGACATAATTAATTTCTTTTCTTCTCTCCTCTTGCGGATAATAATATTTGAAAATTATTAATCGAATTTAGGCGATTATTTTGTGCATAAATAATTTTTTTTAGCGCATAAATAATTATAATTTTTGCGAAAAATTATAACTCGCCAACAATAATTCGAATTTTGAAGTACAATAAAAATAATAATTTTCAAGCGTAATATTTCGATACCCACGTTAAAATTTAGCTAGCTTAAATTCGTGCGTTGTTGACGCG
Source organism: Theocolax elegans (assembly GCA_026168455.1). NCBI lineage: Eukaryota > Metazoa > Arthropoda > Insecta > Hymenoptera > Cerocephalidae > Theocolax > Theocolax elegans. The sequence continues at coordinate 12,610 of JANSJX010000790.1, read as the reverse complement.
AGGAGGCACGCGACCCGCGAATGTAAACAAAGCGCCTTGTTTACACTTTCGAACTTTTGTATAAGACACAAAGATTGAGTCGATTTTCAGACTCGTAATTTCTACGCTGTTCAAATATTATTTGAGAAATGATATTTCGAACAGCACAGGCGAAAAATTTTACTTCGACTAGTGAATTGCAGGAAAGTGATTAGAGAATTATTATCCTTTCTTTAAGTAATTGACGAAATTACCTGCAATTCACATATTTTGTTTTTGATCATTTAGTGACAACAATCCTTTTTTTACTATTTATAAATAATTAATTTTTTTTTTTACACTTTTCAAATGTAAATATAGTTTAAAATTTTTCGCACACACAAAATTTTGTTTTTTTTTCTTGCTAACAATTTGAGAAATTATTTAATTTAATTTGAGGAACTATTTAATTAAATTTTTAAAAATAATTTGAGAAATTATTTAAAAATTGTTTTTTATTTATACTGAAAAATAATTTGTCACTTGATTGTTTGTGGTGTGTATATATACACACGCATATAAGACAACGGGCGCAAAATAGGATATTTTCAACCTAATTTTTTTTTAAAAAAAAAAATATTCATTTCCGATTTTGCGCAAGTTGGTTGAAGGAAAATATCTTTGTGTCTGTCGTTGTGTGTGAGCGCAAGTGTGCAGATATATAAGCGACATATTTTATTTTTTTTTTATTTTATTATACATATTTGCGTGCGCTTTATTAATTTATATACTTATATATTTATATATGTAATATTTTAAAATTTATTATTCTAAGTGTGATTTTAAATTGTAAAAACGGCTAAAGTGTGTCTTTGGATTTTACGTTGTAAATCCGAAAGCACACTAGGTTAACGGACTGGTGTGATTGAAATAAAGCGCGCACACACAACGCTAATAAGCGCATTTGTTTATAAAATTTTGCGAGCGGCTTAAACTAAATAAATAAATAAAACAGCGTAATGGCGCAAGAAACGCTTACTTCCGTGGAGCAATGGTGCTTAGCACTTTCTGAGGAAGATCTCGAAGATAACCTCAAAGCACTTAACCTCAACCGGACGGGTTGGAGGTTATCAAAAGTAGAGCGTTTGTATAATTGGCTACTCGTACATTATAGCTAATCAGATTTCGAGGAAACTGAATTGGAACCCGAGGAAGCGCGAATAAAACGCGAACAGCTGCGAAGCGCGTTTATCGACCAAACGTGCGCAGAAAAATCGGGATCGACGATCCTGGAGGAAGGCTTTGATCACGATCGGCCGCATCCAATTCAAATGTTGCATGACGATGCATTAATCACCGTAGTTTATCCAATACAGCAGACGAGTGCTGAGGATAATGCGCAAGTATTGCGAATACAAGCGCAAGAGAGTGCGTCTACAAACGATCAGGTAAATGTGTTACCCGCAGTAGATACGCGTAAAGCGGAAATGCAACAAAGCCCGAGTACTTCGCGGCAACCGTCAAAAGAACAGCAACACCCACAGATTCCCATGAATTATCGAGAATTCATGAACGAATCTAACCGCAAATATGTGGAGCTGCAAAAGCAAATTGATTCGATAACGAGGTTATTCGAAAAATTTGCAAGCGCGCCGCCCGCGAGTAGTACGCGGATTGACGCGCAAGAATTGCACAATAACGAACTTCTGCAAGGTGCAACTGCAAAAGTTGGCAATCGCGTTACTTTTCAAGATACGTACGATATTGTCAATTTACCGCAAAGCAGCCCGATATCGGTAAATCAAACTCACCATTTGTCAGAGTCGAGTAACGTTTGGAGAGGGGGAGACCTTCTCAACCTGGGTGAGAATGTTGCAGGTAACTCGGCGCTAAATAGCGCGAGTAATAGCAACGTTACTGCGACTTCAAAGCGCGATGTTGGCCAAATCGTGCGCAAATGGGGTTTGCATTTTAACGGCGATCGAAGTCTAAGCGTCGACATGTTTTTGACGCGTGTTGAGGAATGTCGCGCGCATAGTAATCTTTCAGATAGCGAAGTATTGTCTTCGTTATCCGAATTACTTAACGGGGTAGCAGCAGTGTGGTATAGGAACCACAGACACGAGTGGTCGACATGGTCTGAGTTTTGCGAGGATGCTCGCTTAACTTACGGCATGTCAAGCGGCTATCAACAGAGGTTGGTAGCGGAAGCAAATGCGCGTACACAAGGCAAAGATGAGCCTGTGGGTGATTACATCATGTACCTAACCGGTATTATGCGCAAACAAATACCCAAACCGACTGTAGAAGCGCAGTTGGATTTATTGTATTTGAACATGCTTCCACGCTTGAGACAGCAAATCAGAAGAACTGATTTTAGCAGCGTAAGAGATTTGTTGGTTATGGCGAAAAACGCGGAGCTCAATCTGGAGTACGAGCGTATGTACAGGGCTCCGCCTGACCCTGCAACTTCGCTGTTGCCTGAAATGGCGTATCGCGCACCAAAGAGCGCCGCCAAAGCAACCGAAGTGTCCGCTGTAGTCGCTGAGGACAAAACAGCGGCGCCAACAGAGATCGCTGCACTTCTCACGAAAATGAATGAGAATTTTCAGCGATTTCTAAACCAACAAAAAGCAAGCCATAACCAAAGTAAAGGCCAAAATAGAGGCAAAAATAACTCGCCCAAACATAAAGGTGAACAGGGTAAAGGGGAGCGCGGTCAAGCCAGCAATAAGAGTGCTGAGAGCAAGGGCGCTCCTCCGGAAGGTAAGAGCGAAGAAGCGCGAAAACCTCCCCCGCGCACACGGGATCCAAAGAAGATGAATGTTCGTTGTTTCGTGTGCGATGAGCCAGGACACTTCGCAAGAGATTGTGCGAAGCGGGCGGGAAACGAACAACGGGAAGCGTAGACGAGGTCTCTATGCCCCCGGTAGATTCGTGTACGACCTCAAACGTTAAGACAGAGAGCGTAGAGAGTACGCAGCCTCTTTGTGCGAACATTAGTGCGACCAGTGGGGCATCGAGCGTCGATACGCCAACGAACTCGCACACGGAAACCTACGTGTTACCGCAAGCGTTGCGCGACACGCCGATTACGTCGACCCGAGATCCCAACGACATCGAGGATCGTTGGTGGCTCCAAGTCGACATCGGAGGTTTCCGAGTTAGGTCATTATACGATCCAGGCGCAGCGCGTACGGTTATGGGCGCGCTTGGACTACAAATTGCCAGCGCATGTGGACGAGAGCTCCGACCGAGCAAGGGTCGTGGAGCTCGCGTTGCCGACGGGCATTAAACTCCCATCGCCGGATATGTAGATCTGCCTTTTACCGTAGCAGGCGTGAAAAAGGAGGTTACAGTGGCAATTATGCCCGACCTTGATCACGACTGCTATATAGGTACAAATTTTTGTCGTTTATTTGATGCAGTGCATGACCCTAACGCCAACCTGCTTTATTTAAAACAAGCGGAGCAAAGTGTTAAGCTAGAAGTAGCTAGTCTCAGCACTTGGGGTTTATTGCAACTATCTGCTATAGGACTCGCACGAGTTGAGCAGATAGAGCGCGACGAAGTAGAGCGTCTACTAAATCGCGTTCTAACCTCTAGCGAAGCGAAACTCGGATGTACTTCACGGATAATGCACGAGATCGATGTAGGATCCTCGCGCCCCGTGAAACAAAAGTACTATCCGGTTTCGCGCAAAATCGAAGAAGAGATGCATAAGCAGGTCCTCGAAATGCTAGAAGCAGGTATAATTGAACCTGCAGCGAGCGGCTGGTCTAGCCCAGTCGTAATGGTTCGCAAATCGAACGGCGCGTATCGATTTTGCGTCGACTTTTGCAAGGTAAATGCTGTCACGAAGCCTGACGCCTATCCATTACCATATATGGATAATATACTTCGAAAATTACAAAAATCGAAGTATATAAGTACGCTCGATCTCAGCAGCGCGTATCATCAAATACCGCTGAAGAAAGAGTCGCGGCCCTTTACAGCTTTTACTGTACCAGGGTTGGGACTATATCAGTTACGCGCATGCCTTACGGCCTTGCATATGCGCCGGCGACCTTTCAAAGAGTCATAGACTCGATAATTACACCTGAGTTAGAGCCGTGGTCGTTCTCATATTTAGACGACATAATAATCGCTACGGAGACGTTCGAGGAACACCTCAAAATGCTTGAGGAAGTGCTCCAGCGAATAAAGGCCGCAGGTTTCACGATTAACAGGGAGAAGAGAGTCTTCTGCCGAGAGGAAGTTAAGTACCTCGGCGTCCTTGTTAATCACGACGGTTTTCGCCCAGATCCGGATAAAATTGCACCGATAATGCAATACCCGGCCCCCATAAACTTAAAGCAGCTCCGACGATTCATGGGAATGTCGTCGTGGTATCGCAAATTCCTACCGGATTTTGCGACACTCGCAGAGCCACTTACGCAACTTACGAAGAAGGGGCGTAAATATGAGTGGGGGGAGGAGCAACAAGGGGCTTTTACACAAATAAAAGCGCTCGTGGCTACAGAGCCCGTGCTCCAGCGTCCGGATTTTTCAACTCAGTTTGTAGTCCAAACTGATGCAAGCGACTCAGGCTTGGGTGCCGTACTTTTACAGTACGTAGACGGCGAAGAGAGAGTGCTCGAATTTGCTAGTCGCACTATGACGCAAGCTGAGCGCAATTACAGCGTAACCGAGAGGGAATGCCTCGCTGTAATATGGGCAATACGGAAATTTAGACCGTATATTGAAGGTTATACCTTCCGGGTACTAACCGACCATAGCAGTCTTCGTTGGCTATGCAATTTGCGCAATCCAACAGGGCGCCTGGCGAGATGGGCGCTAGAGTTGCAAGGGCACTCTTTTACTGTTGAACATCGCAAAGGGGCGCTTAATCACGTTCCCGATGCATTGTCGAGAATGCACGAGGACGAAGCGTCCGAGATTTGCGCAATCACATGGGCGAGCGATACGCGCGATACGTGGTATACGCGCCTACGCGAACAAATACAGCAACAGCCGCGAGACTTTCCACGCTATAAAACGATAGGTGGACAGCTGTATATACACCGCCCAAGCGAAATACTTCCAGCAGAAATCGACGAGGATGATGCTTGGAAAATTGTCGTTCCAAAGGAAAAGCGACAAGGAGTCATGCAAGAATGCCATGACGAGCCGACTGCAGGCCACTTGGGGCGCGAGAAAACATACGCTCGCGTCTCATTATATTATTTTTGGCCTAGAATGTACCGAGACGTACAAGAGTACGTTAAAACATGCATCGCTTGCCAACAATGTAAAGTTGAGCAACGAGCGCCCGCAGGTTTGATGGGGCGCCGTGTTTTTGATCGACCATGGCAAGTCGTTGCGGCGGATATCATGGGTCCATTTCCCCGCAGTAAACACGGCAAAGAATACATTTTAGTATTCCAAGACCTATTCACGCGGTGGATAGAGTGCGCAGCGATTCGCAAGGCGAACGCGCAAACGATACTAAAAGAGCTTAAAGAGCGAGTATTCTTGCGCTATGGAGTTAGCGAGATATTTTTGTCGGACAACGGGACTGAATTTAAAAATCGTCTTGTCGACAAATATCTTGAAGAGCAAGGTGTGCTCCACACTACTACGCCTCCATATCACCCCCAGGCGAATCCTGTAGAACGCGTTAATCGTTCCCTTAAGACCATGATAAAGTCTTTTATCGAGGAGAGCCACTCAACTTGGGACGAAAAACTACACGAGATAGTTTACGCGTACAATACATCGGTACATAGCTCGACAGAAACGAGCCCAGCGCTCTTAAACTACGGCCGACAGCCTACTCCGCCGTCTTTTATGAAGAGAGCGCAAGATATAGCCGCTGCAGAGCAAGAGCAGCAAAACGCAATCGAGAACTGAAAAGCTAGGATGCGCGTCCTAGCAGACGTGCGCGATACAGCAGCTGACTGCGCGAGAAAGGCGCAAGCACGTCAAGCGCAGTATTATGACGCCAAACACCGTTCTCGCGAGTATCAAATCGGAGATACGGTGTGGAAAGTAAATAAAATTCTTTCCTCGGCCACCGAGGGCCGCGCTGCGAAATTAGCGCCTAATTTCGCAGGGCCCTACGTAATTACTGCACGACTTGGTCCGAATACGTATAGATTACTCGATAAAGATGGTTATATCGTTGACTTAGTGCACGTCTCGCAAATAAAGCCATTTGAGACTGCACAAGAAGAAGACGACGTCGAGATCGACGCTCAACCACCGAGGGATGCGAGCGCCGATAAAGCGATGCGCGACCCGCTGATTTCCAGCGAGCGAAAGTCTGCGAGCGCGCAGCAAAATGTAATTGCGGATACACCTGCGCGTGTATCAAACAGCGAGCGAAGCGTCAACGTGCAGACGCGGGCACGATGTTCGGGAGACGCTAATCCTGAAAAACACAAACGAACCCCAAGCGAAGGGGGAGACCGAGAAAGAATACGATCGTTGTAAAAAGGACCGGGAAGTCCCCCCGCGTTAACAGTACGAATAAACCGTCCGAACCGATAAAAAGAGGCCGCGGTCGTCCGAAAGGTTCGCGAAATAAAAACGTTCCGGTTAACGTGACAGATTCACCGCGAAAAACGCGAAGCGCGACTAAAAACGACGTATCCTAATAATCTTCCTAACCTTCCTTTCTGTTTGTTGTGTTGTAGTATGGAACAACCTGAGATGGAGGCGCTCATCGAGCGCATCCGAGATGTACTCGACGGCATCGGCAGCCCAGCCGACCAAATCGTCGCCATCCTTGCGCAGGCTATGAGAGAGCCTGCGCCAATCGCACCACCGACCACTCCTATGGCAGCCCCGCCTACAGGAACCCTCTGGTTCCTTTGGGCTGAAGACACCGAGGAGGAGGAGGGAGAGCAGGCCACGCTCGAGGAAGTCACCGAGGAGGAGGCTCTCCCCGTGTCGACAACGGAGGGAGAAACGGGGAGCGAGGCCGATAGCCCCGGACCGGCGGGAGCCTACAGCCCCGAACTACGCCGCCCAAAGTGCGCCAATCCTTCCCCCATGCCAAAACCAACTCCTTCCTTGGAGGAATACTGGCAGGAGATTATGCCCGACACGGTGGAGGCGCTAAAAACCGCGGAGGAGTCGGAGGCTCTCCTCAAACATGCCTTCGGCAAGTTCCGCGAAGGCATGAAGCGGTATGGCGCCGCCTTTGAGTCACGCGCGGGGCCTTATTATGCGCTCTTGTCGGATCGACAGGACGAAATGCGCATAATAAAGGCCGACCGAGCGAAGCGCACCAAGGAGCGTCAGCGGCAGGAGGCCGCATGCCGCGAAATGGAGCAGGGCTTGGCCGAACAACGCCAAGCCGAAGAAAAAGTGCGCGCTCTTAAGCAACAAATTACGGAGCAAGAGAGCTTCGCCGAATGCGCCCGAAGGCGCGTACAACAGCTGGACGCCGGAAGGACAGCGCCCAGCGCACCAACGACACCGAAAGTCACCGGCCGATACCCAAGAAGACCACAAAGAAGTGTTCTATATGTGAGCACCCAGGGGTATCGCGCAGTGACCGATGCCCGAACTGGGAGCGGCATTACCAGTTCCCGAACCCCTTCAAAAAGTAAGAGGTAAGAGGGGAGCTACAGCGTGATACAAGGGGTCACACGCCTACACCTTGCCAGTGTACATATGTACAGTTTTGTATAAATTTTTTTTTTGTACAGATAAGCCCTATTAAAGGCCCAGGGCCCCTTTTCTAAAAATTCACGTTGTTTAAACCTTGATTTATCCTGAGTGTATTCCGATTTATCAAGCCCTCCTTAAAATCCTATGATCCAACGTCGCGATAGTTGTTTTCTTCGTAGTTTTTTTTAGAGTCTCCTATTCAGGGTATAGTCGACTCTGGAGGGAGGGTATAACGGGCGCGTGTTCCGAAACGCACAATAGCCCGTAAACTCGAAAACCGCGCAATCACGTGATTGCGCGCAACGTCGCGAAGGGCCGCGAGACACCGAGTCTCGGGCAGTTCGTCGGGAGCCGTACGAGCGTTAGTACGTGCGACGAAGTAAAGAGCGAGAGAGAGGAAAGAGAGAACGTGTGAGAACGAGTGAGAGAGTGAGAGAGAGCGAGAGTAAGAGGGAGTGGAAGTGAGAGAGAAAACGTGCGAGCTCAGGGCACGATCAGCCACCCCGGGACGAGACACCGCCCGCGGAAAGAGCCCGTCTTCGCCGTCGCCGCGCAGCCAGGAGGACACCTCCGAGAAGGCGAGGACGAGATAAAGAGCGAGAGCGAGTGACCGGGAGAAGAACCCAACGGCGCACGTTTGCGCAAAGTAAGTTTCTGTTACTTCTCTCGCAGTGCTGAGCTTTCCCGCTATAAGCTCAGCATTCTAACAAGCGCGTAGGATAAGCGGTCGTGAAAACGCTGTCTGGCTTCCTCGTGCGCGAGATTCTCCCGCGGAGCAACGCGAGTTGCCGATCGGCGCGTCCATCCCGTGTATCGCGAACGCGCCGCGTTATAGCGTGCGACCCCGAGGTCGCTCGTATTACTAGTATTAAACTTTCTTTGTTTGTAGCGCATCCGAGCGCTTGTAAATATCGTTGTACATATTAGTGTTTAATATATATTTAACTGTAAATTCTTACTCTCCCGCGTGTTTATTATTAAATCCCCATATTCCTATTCCCGCTTACCCAGCCGCCACCGCGGGCACGTTAGCATTTTAGCTAACGTGCACTCTGAGCGGCCGAGCCTCGTGTTCCAACTACGGGCACGAGCAACCACAAGCACGCATCCTTCACGCGGCTTGTACAAATCTACCCGAGTGCGACTCGGTCCGGCGATTCTCCACGCGGCGGAGAATCGTCCTCGTTGTTTACGGCGCAACATCACCGAGATACCGCGGTTGCACCACGGCTATAGCTCGTGCGCGGTATCGCGGCATCGAGGGAAACGGCAGCGCGGCGCGAAGCCCGCGCAGGTAAGTCCTCACCTCGAAAGCGGTGCTCGACGAGGAGCACGCGCTAGAATCGCCCCGTTACAATAGCAACTTGGGAAAGAAATTCTTTGCGTCAAATGTATATCAATCTGCGTCCTCATTTGGTAACAAACTGACAGCACACATTTATGAATTCATTTTTGTAAATTTTATATCAACTTTACAGCAACTTTTATAATTATCCAATTTTAGGATACATAATAATACCAAATTGCAAACAAATTGCAATGAAAACTTGCATAGCAAGTTTTGGCGCGACTTTGCTATAGCAACTTTGGTTAATGGGGGTCCAAACGATTGCTATCGAGGTAAACGATTGCAATCAATGTGCAAACGATTGCTATCAAGGTGCAAACGATTGCAATCAAGGTGCAAATGATTGCAATCAAGGTGCAAACGATTGCTATCAAGGTGCAAACAATTGCTATCAAGGTGCAAACAACTGCTATCAAGGTGCAAACGATTGCTAACGAGGTGCAAACGAATGCAATCAATATGCAAACGATTGCGATCAATGTGCAAACAATTGCTATCAAGGTGCAAACGATTGCTATCGAGGTGCAAACGAATGCAATCGATGTGCAAACGATTGCAATCATTGTGCAAACAATTGCTATCAAGGTGCAAACGATTGCTATCGAGGTGCAAACGATTGCAATCAATGTGCAAACGATTGCAATCAATGTGCAAACGATTGCTATCAAGGTGCAAAGGATTGCAATCAATGTGCAAAGGATTGCTATCAAGGTGCAAACGATTGCAATCAATGTGCGAAGGATTTCAATCAATGTGCAAACGATTACAATCAAGGTGCAAACGATTGCTATCAAGGTGCAAACGATTGCAATCAATGTAAAAACGATTGCAATCAATGTGCAAACGATTGCTATCAAGGTGCAAACGATTGCAATCAATGTAAAGACGATTGCAATCAATGTGCAAACGATTGCTATCAAGGTGCAAACGATTGCAATCAATGTGCAAAGGATTTCAATCAATGTGCAAACGATTGCAATCAAGGTGCAAACGATTGCTATCGAGGTGCAAACGAATGCAATCAATGTGCAAACGATTGCAATCAATGAGCAAACAATTGCTATCAAGGTGCAAACGATTGCAATTAAGGTGCAAGCAAATGCAATCAATGTGCAAACGATTGCTATCAATGCGCAAACATTTGCTATCAAGGTGCAAACGATTGCTATCGAGGTGCAAACGATTGCAATCAATGTGCAAACGATTGCTATCCAGGTGCAAACGATTGCAATCAATGTGCAAAGGATTTCAATCAATGTGCAAACGATTGCTATCAAGGTGCAAACGATTGCAATCAATGTAAAAACGATTGCAATCAATGTGCAAACGATTGCTATCAAGGTGCAAACGATTGCTATCGAGGTGCAAACGAATGCAATCAATGTGCAAACGATTGCACTCAATGTGCAAACAATTGCTATCAAGGTGCAAACGATTGCTATCGAGGTGCAAACGAAAGCAATCGATGTGCAAACGATTGCAATCAATGTGCAAACAATTGCTTTCAAGGTGCAAACGATTGCAATCAAGTTGCAAACAATTGCAATCAATGTGCAAACGATTGCTATCAATGTGCAAACAATTGCTATCAAGCTGCAACCAATTGCTATCGAGGTGCAAACGATTGCACTCAATGTGCAAACAATTGCTATCAAGGTGCAAACGATTGCTATCGAGGTGCAAACGAAAGCAATCGATGTGCAAACGATTGCAATCAATGTGCAAACAATTGCTTTCAAGGTGCAAACGATTGCAATCAAGTTGCAAACAATTGCAATCAATGTGCAAACGATTGCTATCAATGTGCAAACAATTGCTATCAAGCTGCAACCAATTGCTATCGAGGTGCAAACGATTGCAATCAAGGTGCAAACAATTGCAATCAAGGAGCAAACGATTGCTATCGAGGTGCAAACGATTGCAATCAATGTGCAAACAATTGCTATCAAGGTGCAAACAATTGCTAGCAAGGTGCAAACGATTGCTATCGAGGTGCAAACGATTGCAATCAATGTGCAAACGATTGCTATCAATGTGCAAACGATTGCTATCAAGGTGCAGACGATTGCTATCAATGTGCAAACAATGGCTATCAAGGTGCAAACGATTGCTATCGAGGTGCAAACGATTGCTATCAAGGTGCAAACGATTGCAATCCAGGTGCAAACAATTGCAATCAATGTGCAAACGATTGCTATCAATGTGCAAACAATCGCTATCAAGGTGCAAATTATTGCAATCAAGGTGCAAAGGATTGCTATCAAGGTGCAAACGATTGCAATCAATGTGCAAAGGATTGCTATCAAGGTGCAAACGATTGCAATCAATGTGCAAAGGATTGCAATCAAGGTGCAAACAATTGCAATCAATGTGCAAACGTTTGCTGTCAATGTGCAAACAATTGCTATCAAGGTGCAAACAATTGCTATCGAGGTGCAAACGATTGCTATCGAGGTGCAAACGAATGCAATCAATGTGCAAACGAATGCAATCAATGTGCAAACGATTGCTATCAAGGTGCAAACGATTGCAATTAAGGTGCAAACAATTGCAATCTATGTGCAAACGATTGCTATCAATGTGCAAACGATTGCTATCAAGGTGCAGACGATTGCTATCGAGGTGCAAACGATTGCAATCAATGTGAGAACGATTGCTATCAAGGTGCATACGATTGCAATCAAGGTGCAAACGATTGCTATCAAGGTGCAAACGATTGCAATCAATGTAAAAACGATTGCAATCAATGTGCAAACGATTGCTATCGAGGTGCAAACGAATGCAATCAATGTGCAAACGAATGCAATCAATGTGCAAACGATTGCTATCAAGGTGCAAACGATTGCAATTAAGGTGCAAAAAATTGCAATCTATGTGCAAACGATTGCTATCAATGTGCAAACGATTGCTATCAAGGTGCAGACGATTGCTATCAATGTGCAAACAATGGCTATCAAGGTGCAAACGATTGCTATCGAGGTGCAAACGATTGCTATCAAGGTGCAAACAATTGCAATCCAGGTGCAAACAATTGCAATCAATGTGCAAACGATTGCTATCAATGTGCAAACAATCGCTATCAAGGTGCCAAGGATTGCTATCAAGGTGCAAACGATTGCAATCAATGTGCAAAGGATTGCTATCAAGGTGCAAACGATTGCAATCAATGTGCAAAGGATTGCAATCGAGGTGCAAACGATTGCTATCGAGGTGCAACCGATTGCAATCAAGGTGCAAATGATTGCAATCAATGTAAAAACGATTGCAATCAAGGTGCAAACGATTGCAATCATGTGCAAACGATTGCTATCAAGTGCAAACGATTGCTATCAAGGTGCAGACGATTGCTATCAATGTGCAAACAATGGCTATCAAGGTGCAAACGATTGCTATCAAGGTGCAAACGATTGCTATCAAGGTGCAAACGATTGCAATCCAGGTGCAAACAATTGCAATCAAGGTGCAAAGGATTGCTATCAAGGTGCAAACGATTGCAATCAATGTGCAAAGGATTGCTATCAAGGTGCAAACGATTGCTATCGAGGTGCAAACGATTGCAATCAAGGTGCAAACAATTGCTATCAATGTGCAAACGATTGCTATCAATGTGCAAACAATTGCTATCAAGGTGCAAACGATGCTATC
>JANSJX010000789.1:0-17043 GCA_026168455.1 Theocolax elegans | reverse complement strand
AAGCCGGCAAGTCGTCCATAGTCGACCTCACCTTCGTCGATCCTAGATTGATGGGGGAGGGGGACTCGGCTGGAAAGTTAGCGATCGTTACACGGGTAGTGACCACCAAGCACTCGTGTACCAGCTCCAGCTGACCAGCGGGAGGACAAAGAGAGCAGGAAGAGGAGCAAGAGAGAGATGGGCACCAGCCACGTTTGATCGTGAGACGTTCCTCTGCTCCCTTGAGGGGGCAAAAGTGGAGGGAACCGCCGAAGAAAAAGCACGAGGCCTCACGAATGCCCTAACAGCGGCTTGCGATGCCTCTATGGCCGTGAAGTTTAACCCTCGCGGCCGCCCACCGATAATCTGGTGGAGTGAGGACATCGCAGAAAAGAGACGTGAGTGCCTGCGTGCCAGAAGGCTGCACCAAAGAGCGAGGGGAACACCGCGGTTCCAAGATCGTTCCGCAGAATACGAACAAAAGCGGAGGGATCTCAAGGTGGCCATCAAGACTGCCAAGAGAAGGTGTTGGCGGGAGCTCTGTGAGGAGGTGGACCACGACCCCTGGGGCAGACCGTATAAAACGGTTATGAATAAGATCAACCCCGGGGGAGCTGTTGCACCCACCGACCCAGTTTTTCTGGACGGAGTCGTCCGCCACCTGTTTCCAGAACATCGGAAAAGGGCAGTAGAGACGGGCCTGATGGCCACCATTGGTGCAGCCGAGTCGCCAGACATTAGTGAAGCCGAACTGAGGATGGCCGCTAAGGGTATTCCGTACGTAAAGCTCCAGGGCCTGACGGAATACCTGGCCTGGCCGTCAAGACAGCGGCGATGAGTGCTCCGGGCTTGTTCCTGGACGCATTCAACGCATGCCTAAGAGAAGGTTGCTTCCCGGCCCAGTGGAAGACGCAGAGGCTGGTACTCCTACCAAAGGGAAACAAACCCCCGGAGGAGCCATCATCTTACCGCCCGCTCTGTCTACTGGATATAGAAAAAATTATTTATACTTGCGATGCATCCGAAAACGACGAGAAACCAAATGTGTAATTTGGTCTAGTCGGCCGACGATATATAATTAACTAAATTTTCTTTTCCCGTTCAAATTGATATGGTTTTTAAAAAAAATATATATATATGTATAAATATATCAAGGCCGCTAACCCAAAAAAAAGAAAAATAAAAAATCTCGATAAAGAGGGAGAAAAAAAAATGTGTAAGCGAAATCGCACGACGACACCGAGTGCGTATACCTGCAACGTATGACAATTATGGTAAATAAAATAATAATATAATAAAATGAACAAAAAAAAAGAAGCACCGGAAAACGTTCTAATAATAGAGGAACGCGTGTGGATTTTTACAATGAAGATGAAAAAAAAAAGAATAAAATAAAATAAAAAGTAAACGAATAAGTCGTTGTTTTACCGAGGTATTATATATATAGAGAAAGAAAGAGAGAGCGAGAGAGAGAGAGCGACACACACACGTAAGAAACTATCATTGTATTCTCGTTGGACCCAGTTGGAAAATGTTCGATCGTTTCGTTCGACTTTGTCCGGTCTTTGAATTTCCTGCGGGAGATAAAGGAAAAATATTTAAAAAATTTTTTGTTGTTATTTTCAAGAAAAGAAAACCAATATAAAAAATTTTCTTTAAAGAACATTCAACGAACAAAAAAGTGTCCACTATATCCTCAAAGGATAGAAGCAAAGCTAAATGTTTAATTTCTTTAAAGAAAAACATCGCCTAAAAAAAGTTCAATAACAAATATTACATATTTTTTCAGACATCTAACAAACTAATTAAAAATAAAATGTTCTTACACCGAAAAATCTCGTGGGAAAACCATAAACTTCAAACCAGAATAAAATCACGTCGAAGCGATCGAATAAGAGGAACAAGCAGTCGATGGATCAATTTCGAATGTGAACGCGAATGAAAACAAAAAATCCCACCCACACAGAGACACACAAACACACACACATATATAAATACACCTTTCCGGTACGTGTTTTTTCCAATTAGATTAATAAAAAAAAAAGAAGAAAAATACCAAAAGAGCAAAGAGGGAAGTAAAAAATAGAAAAAAGGAACTAAAAGCGAAAGAGAAAACGAAGGTAAATAAAAGGAATAACGAGTAAGATATATATATATAAATATAAATGTAAAAGGGTATGGAATGTACGAGGGTATATAAGAAACTGTTCATACAATAACTATATCTTAAAACAAAAAGTATAATAAATGAAGAAAAAAATAATAAAACTAACAATATAATAATTTTCAAAAAAAAAATAAAAATAAAATTCATTATATTACACACATTGTGACGATCGTGGGAATAATATGTGTGTGTATATGTATATATATATATATATATATATATATATATATACATACACATATTATACCGAAAAAGGAAAATAATAATGTGCAGCGCTTTGATCAGAATCGCGGATTTTTTTTGTAGTTTTTAAATAAATATGAATATATAATACAGACACCACACACACACACCACACACACACACACAGATTCACTTAGTAGTTGCGTCGTATACGAGATAAAGAAAGAAAGAAAAAATATATATACATATATATCCACAGGCATCACTTGAACTTTTCAAAAAACGGATATATATACATATGTATACTTACAAAAGAGCGGCTACACATACACACATACGCATAAGATGCTAATACACACACACATACACACACACACACAATCCTCCCCCCTCCCATTCCTTATTCTTTATACATATATAATATAAAAAAAAATAAATAAATAAATAAGAACCGTCCTTAATTTTACCAAAAAAAAAAATATATGAAACACACGCACGTGTCAGCAGGCTAAGCGCATAATTTCGTTCGAGGTATAGACACACACACACACACACAGCGCGCGCAAAAAGTGTATAAAACACCTATATATATAAAAGATACGACGATCGAATCGACCGAAAAGGAAAATGAAAGAAGATCACAGCGCAGCGATTCTGATTGAATGATTAACGTATACACCTGTGTGTGTGTGTGTGCGTACGTGTGAAACTGTAATGACACACCAACACGTACCCATATCCATCCACACACACACACAAACACGCACTATCATAAATATATACGGAAAAAAAAAATCCGACACGAGGGCGAACCAGAAGAACTAAAGATATTTTAGATATATATACCGACGACAGAGAGAGAGAGAGAGAGAGAGAAGAGAGAGAGTGAGAGAGAACCCACAAAAAAATGGAGAGAAAAAAGAGGAAACCCGCATATATATATAATATAAGCAAGGAAGAACTAAACGATAAACTAAAAGTATAAATATACGACAACGTATATAGCTGCAGTTATTTGTATATCACGATAAGTGTACTATTAGAAACTCTAATCCATCGTGAAAGAAACAAAGAAAAATGAAGATAAATACATACATACATATACACATAATATATATATACATACACGTACGTTCTTGTGTGTGAAACGCATACATTATATATAAAAGTGTAAAAGTGTGCGTTTATCAAATCCCATCAGGATCTGCAGTATACTAACGAGGAAGGGAGAGATCGAAATTTGACAGATCGCGCGCGCGCGCACACACACAGATACGCGTATGTACGGACAGCGGTTGTACAACACACACACCCACACACACATGTATACAGACACAAACACGCAGAATGTCTAAATTCCTTGTATTGATGAAACTTACATTATGTGGGCTGATTTTTCGCTATAATAAATGAATAAAAATGGAGCGATGTATATTAACACTATGTGTGCGTTTTTATTATTATGTGTCTTCATTTGGTAAACCCTGACGTATACCTATTATATAACGATCCTTTCGTTCAAGTAAACCATGAATTTCCTAGCGTTAAATTTTATTTCTTTTTTTGTACCTATAATGTCGTTTTGTTAACAGTTAAGAAATATTCATTTACCGTTTGTTTGTAAAAAAAAAAATATTTATTATCTCATAATTGAAGGTAATAATCATTTTTAATAATTACAAGGGAAATTCTTATTTGATATTAATTGTAGTACAAATAAATTATTATTTACTGCAGACGTGTGAAAGTTTAATCTAAATTCAGTTGTTTTTATTAATTTTTTTTAATAATATAATCATATTTAATTTAAATTTAATACGAGTCAATTATTGCGAAAAATGATTAATTCACTGGACTCGTGTAGCAAAATCACAATTCTTACTTGTGAACGATTCGCGTCTTAACTATCAACAATTTAAATGTAATGGGTACCTTGCCAAATCAAGGCATGGAAAACTTTATTTTTAGGTCATGTGCCTTTTGTCGTATTTCAATCCACATTTCTTAACAGTTAAGGAAGATTCTTTCTCATCCAAAGAATTACTTTTCTCAGTGCTATATCCTTATATAGATGAAAAGTTTTTTATATTATTTACTTTATTTTTTTTATATTATATTTTTAATTTAATAATTTTATTATTTTATTTATTTAAATTATTTATTTATTTATTTAAATTATTTTATTTATTTATTTAATTATTTACTTTATTTACTTTATTAATCCAGAGTAACATATACATTACATAACTTTATACAATTAATGTACGCAATTATCCAAGAATTATTCACTTCAAACCAAGGAAGTAAAATTTGTATATTTCATTCCTACTCCCCGTAGACTAATTTTATACACCCATTTTAATCATGGAAGTAAAAATAGAATTTTTCAAAAATTGTCATCTTTTTTCCCACCACTGGCCTCCTTCAGATCGACATTGAAGTCTAAGCTATGTGTTCGAAACAAAAAAGTAAGTCAACAATGAATAAAACGTATCTTCGATGAATAAAATGGGGCTACGGAGAATAAAATCATCGAAGGAATAAAATGCAATTTTACTCCCTTCGTATAGAGACTTTTTAATTCGTCTATAAGGGAATAATCGTCTTTTACACCCTGATCGTTTAATAGGCCACTTTGTGCGACAAAAATTTATTTTAAATTTCTAAATTTCGTTTAATATTGTAAAATTTTTTAGTACATAAATTTAATGTACTACGATAAATTTAATTTTATATTTGTAGGAAACGTCTGAAATAAGCGTTCGAAACAAAAAAGTAAGTCTACGATGAGGGGGAATAAAATGAGTCTACGGAGAATAAAATCATTGGAGGAATAAAATGCAATTTTACTCCCTTCGTATAGAGGTCAATAAAGTATAAGGCTTTTTAGATGATTAGAGTGAAAAACTTTCAAGTAATTTGGGTGAAAAAAATATATTCAATACCAGAATAATTTAGGCAAAAAAATGTTATACAACATACACTTGGAAGTACAAGGTGAGTTTTTTCCCTTATAGGTCAATCAGCAACTTTCATCTCCGGGAATAAACGTCTATTTACTCCCTTAGTGAATAAATAATTAATTCATGTTTTGTTTAAAATGTTAATACACAGCTACAAAATTTTAATTACGCAATTAAAAAGATAGATAATAATTCACTTGGCGATACCTCTTACTTCATGAAAATATCGTTGCATCACATATTAAACAGAATACTCAACATTTCTCGAGTCATCAAATAATAAAAATACCTATATATAAACATATATTTTTTCGCACACGCTATAAGAACTAAATTTTATTTATCTATTTTTCGGAAATTCAATATGCATTCTTAAATAAAAAAGTTTACATATAGAAATACATAGTGAATTTAAAAAGAAAACTTAGTTGAAACCTATGAATTGTTTAATTTTATAATTTTTAATTTCCGTGTGCTTTTAAATTAAAATTTTTAGTATTAATTTTCGTGTGTTTTTAATTAAAATTTTTAGTAGTTTAGTTTAGTTTAGTTTATTTATTTCCATGTATAGATAACGTACAGTTTTCTTTTTACATTTGTAACCCGACAATTTTTCCGAATTCTTACATTTAATAATACATAAGTAATAATATAATAATAAATATGTTTAACAATAATATTTGATATTTACATTTTCCTTACTCTAATTACTTATCTTAAACAGTTCTTTGAGTTTTGCATGTTTTTTAATTCCTATTTCTTATCTAATTCTATTCTACCTTTCCTTCATTTCTCTCTAATCTAACTTGCTTTTCGAAATCTCTGCTATATCTACAAATTTCTTCTATCGGCCTATTTCTAAATATTTCCTTTAATTTCTCCTGAAAAATTACCCTCCTGTTTGGATAGCCCTCTTTTGTCTACTTCCACTATCCATTCCCTTTTTATTTTTCTTCTAGCCTCTCTACATTTCCATATATGCTCTAACGTTTCTGTCTCCCTTTTACATAACCTACATGTACGGTCTGTATACCCTTTATTTCCTGCTAACCCTATATTTCCACAACGTATTCTCGCCCATTGTTCTTTAATTTTACCTTCTAACGATTATCATCCCAATATTTTTCTCTACCTATTTCTATCTTCCAGTTTTTATATTTTTCCCAGTATCTCGACTTATCTATTCTATTCCAATTTGCTTGCAATTCCTGTTCTATCTTTACCTCTACTGCTTTTTCTCCTTTTTTCTTTATCTTTGTTTTATCATTTTCTCCTATTATACCCTTTATCCCTTCTCCATCCCCTATGTTAAAAAAGGATTTTACAACTTTTCTTCCCCATTCTGATGGGTAACCATTTGTGATTCCTCTAATTTCTTCCTTTAAACATATTTTCGGTAACCTTTCATCTCCCATCTCATTAATTGCTATTAAATATTTAAAAGCCCTTTTCCAGTTACCTATTTCAAAGCTGTGCCTTCCCGATTCCATTTTCCAAATATATGCCGGCGTATTTGCATTTAAACCCATTGCCATTTTTACGTATCTACTTTGAATGATTTCAATTTCCTCCCATCTTTCCCATCCCCAAATTTCTACCCATAACAGCAACCCGCCTTTATTATCGAATCTAGTAAATACAGCCTGTCCTTTAAATTATTAATCCTACCTCTTTTCCAAATACCCCATATTGTGTTAATTGCCTTTTTACTTTGTTTGCCATTCTTTTAATGTGTGTTGTATCCCTATTTTTTGTCGTAAACCAGTATCCTAAATATTTATACTCTTTAACTACCCCAATCTCCTCTCCATGAATTTCCATTCCTCCTTTTTACCCTCCTTCCTCCTCTACTAAAAATCATTATTTTCGTTTTCTTCGTGTTTACTTCTAGACCATTCTTTTTACTAAATTTTTCCAAGTCCTTAATCATGTTATTTAACCCCTCTTTACTGTCCGCTAATGCTACTACATCATCTGCGAATTTAAGACAAAAAATTTTTTCTTTTCCTATGACTGTTCCTCCCTCATTTTTTCTTACCCAGTCCTCCTCTAGGTCTTCTATATATATATTAAAGATTAAAGGGCTCAATGGGCATCCTTGTTTTACTCCTTTTATAGTTTTAAATCTTTCCGAAATCCCTTGCCCTGTTATGACTTCATTTTCCGTTTTAGAGTATATGTTCTTTACCACCTTTAAGAATTTTCCCTTTATTCCCATTCTTCCTAACTTCTCTATCATAATTTTCCTGTCAATCGAATCAAAAGCTGTTTTAAAGTCAATAAAGCATGCATATACCTTCCCCCCTTTTTCCTTCAATTTATTATTTATGATACTTTTTAAAGTAAAAATATGATCTCTAGTGCTCCTGCCTTTTCTAAACCCTGCTTGACTTTCTTTAGCTTTTTTTCTTTTTCTAGCCAATTCCTTAATCTATTAGTTAGTATGTTTGTTAGCAATTTATATCCTACGTTTAGTAAAGAAACCCCCCTGTAATTTGATGGTAAATTTTCATCTTGTGTTTTATATATCGGAAATATCCTAGCCACTTCCCACCCCTCAATTAATTTTCCATTCTCTAAAATTTGATTCACTATTCTTATTAATTCTCCCATCCATTTACTAGGTAGCCATTTGATAAATTCAATTTCTATTCCGTCCTCGCCTGCCGCCTTATTATTTTTCATCTTTTTTAACGCATTTTTAATTTCTAGGTAAGTTATTTCCCGATCTAGCTCTTTTTCCCCCCTCCTCCTCCCATGTACTTTCTGTTATTTCTAATTCCCTGCTTTCTATGCTCTCCTCCTCTTTCCCTTGTAGTGTTTCTCCTCCTAGTAATTTTCTAAATGCTTTACCCATTGTTCTTTTTCTATATTTTTCCCTTTTCTATTTCTCCTAGGCCTAAATTGATTAACTGCTTCCCAAAACTCTGCCATGTTTTTACTCTTTTTTATTTTTTCGCATTTTATATCTCTTTTTTCTTTAATTATTTTTTTCCTAATTTTTCTGAGTTTTCTTCTTTCCTCTTTAAAATACTGTTTATTCTTTTTCCTCTCTTGATCCCACCCATTTTTTCAGGGCTGTAAAAGCTACTTTTTCTGTTCCACTATTTGTTGATCTTGCCCCTGCCCTCCTCTACTTATTTTGCAAGTAAGTCCTATTTCTTTGCTAACCTTCCATATTGCTTCCTTTAACAATTCCATTTTTCCTGGTTACTTAGACTCTCAAATTCAATGATTTTCCTATTTCTTCCATTCTATTCATATATTCTTCTGCTTTGTTCTTATTCCATTTTAGTCTTACTTCCCCTTCTTTTTTCCCTTTTTCTCCTTGACTTTTTACTTGTGTTGTATCTATATTATTTACACCGTTTTTTTCATTATATTTGTCTCCTTTTAAAGTTAGTGTTATGGGTAGGTGATCTGATTCTATTCTTGGTACTACTTCTATTCTATCTACTATACTTCCCTGTTCGTTTTCGATTTCTAGTATTAAATCAATTACAGACTCTCCATTATCTCCTATAAAAGTCTGATTCCCTTCCCAATCTCCTTCTGTGCCCCATTTTTTATGTTACCTCCCCACTCTTCACAAAAATCAAGTAGTCTTTCTCCCTCCTTATTAGTTATTTTATCCCTCGAATTTCTAGTTTCCTCTCTCTCTCCCATTTTATTTACTTGCCATTTACCTATTCTAGCGTTAAAATCTCCTACTATGAGAATCTGCTCTCCCCGTTCTGAATATTTTGCTACATCATTTTTTATTTCCTTAATTACATTGTCAATTTTTTTATTATTATATACTATTATTAAATTTATAATTCTATTTATTTGGCTTTTCTTTCTATTCCTTCTACTACTATACCAAATTCCCATTCTTTGCAATTTTTTATTTTTATGTTATTCTTAATACCTACTATTACTCCACCTTTAGCCCTCCCTTTTATATTGTCTCTTTCTGCTGCTTTTGATACCCACTTGAAATTTTTATCTAATTTCTCTATCCAAATTGTTTCTTTATTTTTTTCTACCCAGGTTTCTTGTAATGCTACTATCTCATATTTTTCTATAAATTTCTCTAATCCTAATATGTTTTTTATCCTGATATGTTCCATGACATTACCCTTAAATTTTTGTTTTCTTTTAATTCTTTATTATTTACGAAAAGTCTCTCCTCTTTGATTATAATATTTCCCTCTTTCTTGTCTTTTACTAACCTTCCCTCTTTTTCACTCCAGCTATACCATATGCCTGCTACTCTAATTTTATTATAACCTAATCTTACATCTAATCCTATACTCGATTCTCCTTTTCTATTTCCCTTAACCATTCTTTAATTTCTTTTTCCCTTTCTGTTAGGTCATCATTTAGCCATATCTCCACTCCCTTTAATTGTTTTTTATTTTTCATTATCTCAATTTTATTTTCCAAAGATTCTAGCTCTAGTAATAATCCTCCCCCTATCGCTCTTACTTTTTTATATAAATATCTATATTTAGTTTGCTTTTTATTATTTTTTTTTATTTCGTTTCTTAATTTATTTCCCGTTGTCCTGATTCCCCTTATAAATATATTTTTTTCCTGAGCTTTCTTTCCTTAAATTCAAAATCTTGTTCTTCTTCGGTCAGTTTTTCCGGTATTCTTTTTAAATAGTTCCTACTGCTAAATAATTCGTTTGACCCTTCTTCGCTTTCAGAACTTATTCTTACTATATCTGCTCTTCGAGTTTTCGCGTTATCCAGTAAATGATTTGTCTCGTTCTGTCTCTCCCAGTTTTCGTGAGCGTTCGTCTCGTATGTTTGCGTACTTTCTCTCTCGGCTTCTGTCCTCTGTCTAACCAAAGTATCACCCGTCTCTATTTGTACATTGTTATTTTCTTCTCCTATAGCTACTAATCTTTCCTCTACCTGTCTTACCCTTTCTTTGCAATTTCCTATTTCTTTTAAATAACTTTCATTTGTTTTACCTTTAATTATTTCGAACTCCTTTATTTTTTCCTTTATTTTGATTAATTCATCAAACATTTTTTCCCTGATTCTTTTTCCTTTATTTTATCTATTTCCATTAACTTTACTCTTCCCTTTAATTCATATATTTCTTTCCTATAATCTATCCTGCTCTAACCTTAACTGGTTCACTTTCCTTACTAAATCACCAGTTTCTATTGCTATAATTTCCCTAACATTATTATAAAATCGCTCTTACTAACTAAAATATCGTCTTCCTTCCACGCCGTTGATCCTCCGTCGCTGTTCGTTGCCGTTCTAAATTTTCCCGTACCTATCAGCTGTGATGTTGTTCCTCTCCCCTCTCCACAGCTCGCATCTCGGTCCGTCGTGCCGTCCGCTTTGCTTGTTTCTCCTTCCTTCGCGCTGTCCGCTTCGCACGTTTCTCCTTCCTTCGCGCCGTCCGCTTCGCTCGTTTCTTCGACTCTCGTGTCGTCCTCGTTCGCTTCTCCATCTCTGTTTTTGCCTTTTTCGTGCCCCTCTTTGTTCTCGTTGCTCTCTTCTTTTCCTTCTTCGTGTACTTTACTCTCTATCCCTTGCCCTTTCTCGGCATCTTTTACTTTCTCGATTATACCGGTCTCGCTTGCTTCTCCCGGTCTTTTTCTCTATCGGTAAAATCAATTTCTTTCCTTACCAGCTGATCTCCTTTTTTCGTCGGCGAGTGTTTAATTAAATTACTTTTCTCGAATACTTGGCGATCTCCTATATTTTGCTTATCCGAATAATATTTCATCCTTTTTGCTTCTGCAGTTTCTTCCGTAATTTTTTTTTGGCCTTCCTCTTCCTCTCTTGCTTTCTTCCAACTTAACTTTTCCCGCGTGTTCTCTCTCTTCTTTACCTTTGTCCGCCATCTCTTCCTAACCTGTCTTTCCAGCTTTGATTTTACTTGTTGATTCCTTACCTCTCTGAATATTTTCTTTAGATAACGTTTCCAGGTGTTCCTTGTTTCCTTATCTTTGCTTTTTTCTACTTTTCCTTTATAAATATCGCGCTAACTCCACTATTTTCGATGGTTTTTTCGCTTGCCATGCAAACTCGCCGCGCTCCCTCGTTCCGATCGTAACCGGAAGTCCTTAAAATTTTTAGTATTAATTTTCATGTGATTTTAAATTAAATTTTTAGTATTGATTTTAATTTAATTATTTATTTTAATTCAATTCAATTTTTGTATTTCAAGTAGTGTAGTATTCTCTTTTATAAATCTTTTTACCAATTGATTGAACGCGATTCATATATATGAATTATCAGTAAGTATTTACTACTCGATAAAAAAAATGAAAAGACAATGTCGGTTTATTCCCTAGCAGAATTGGCCAAAATTGGGCAATAATGTCCTTAATTAATTGCGAAGAAATGAAATATTTTTTACTAATCTTAATTTCTATTATATGCTATATCTATCTTCCTAATAAAATTTTAGCAATAGTGACATGTGAGTAATAAATTGTTTTATAGATAAATAAATAAAGGTATCACAGTATAATGATACAATATAATATACAAACGTAAATCTTCGATTATAAATATAATAAAACATTTATTTAAAGAAAATAATTTACCACGTATACTCTTCGAAAGATATATTTGATCAGTCCTCTTCAATTAGCTGTTAAACAAGTTTTTCAGTATAAAATATATAATATAATCGTAAGAAGTTTTAATGGTTATATAAATACAATATTTATCTTAATTTTTATTAGTTTATTTATTATAATATTGTCAAATATTTTTATTTTTTAATTTAATTTTTTATTTAATAATTTAATTTATTAATTTAATGCCTATCCAACATTTGGTCGTCTCTTTTACCAAGTACCTTAATTTATTACAATTATTACCAATATAATCCTTCAATCTGCAGTTTCAACTAATCGATATTAGTTACACCGTCAAACTTTTTCTTTGCCATTGTGTACAAGTAAGGAAATTTAAAAAAATTGATTTTTGTTTTAAACGTTTTACGAAAATAATGTTCATATATTAAAATGAAAAAAAGAATGGGCTACAGTGATATTACATTTATTAAAATATTATTAATTCTTAAACCATTGGATTGAACCATTGTACAAGACGAATAATTGACCTTTTTTTGAAAACGAATTTATTTTATGAAGCTTATATGAATAAAGTAATTCGACCTTTTTCGAAAATTAATACGAAATAATAAAAATAAAACAGGAAAAATGGATCTAATTAAAAAAGATTTGATTTCTGTAAATGATTTTTAATCTCCATTAAAAACGAACGATTTTAATCTTCTTGCCTTATCGACGTTTAAATTGAACGTAATTAAGGGGGATTAATTTTAAAAATATATATGTTCATTGTTTTTCATAGTTTATTAATTTTTAAAAATATTTATTATTTTTTGAGAACCATCCCAAATGTACCAACATTTTGTAATTATATTTTGTATATAGTAGGTTATATGTTCAATATATTTTTTAATTTTTGGTAGAATTTTTGAAATAGTAATGAATATTATTCTGTCAAATTTAATAGTTAAAAAGTCACTATTTAAGATATTTATAAATTGCTTTTTTCTATTAGGACCAATTTATGTCACATTTTACGTAGGTAAAGTAATAAAGGTAAAAATTTGAAACTTGCAAAACTTAAAAGAAAAATAGAGAAAAATACGCAGCCAAATTAAAAATTGATCTTTACAAACAAAAAAATGTACTATATTCAAAAAAATATTTCTTTGACTACTTGAAGAAAGATTCATTTAAATAAAAATAATATTTTGTAGATTTAATAACGCGTCATTTGTTTTAAATAAAATTTTTAATTTAAATAAATATGTATTTAATTCCACTAAATTTTATTTACTCAGACAACTTTCTTTGTATTCAATATTTTTTTTATTTATAGTAATGTAAATTATCTTGTAAAATACCAACGAAAAATGTCATAAACTAAATTAATGAATTAAACACTTGAATAGTATTTTTCATATACGATTATATAGCTGAAATCAAATGAAAATTATGGAGAGAAAATTGCCAAGCGCGAAGGGAATTTTGATTTTTAACGAGTGACAAGTAAGATTCATTAATAAAGAAAGTTTTCATTCTATTCTTTGGAATCTTGTTTATTTTTTTACGTTACTTTCTTTATTACATTTTTTAAAAAAATAAAATTTCTTGTTACATCTTTCTTATAATAATTTGGAAGAATCGATCGATATATCAAAAATTTTCGAATAAAATGTAACTTGCTCGACACAAGACAAATCGTATTAAATTTATAATACAGAATTTTATTTTTATTAAGAGTCTGATACCGTAATTTGATATTTTAAATTACACACAGCTATATCTTTGTAAATTAATTAGAAAATAATAAAAATAGAAAATGACAAAGAATACAGGATGTATCTCGTAAACAAAACAAATCTTATTTAAAAAAAAAACTTTATAGAAAATAAATTAATTTTTCTTTGCAGTCAATATATTTTTAGTTTTTCACAAAATTAACCCCTTTTCCTTTTTTACAATACCAAAAAAAAAATCAAACCTCCAAAACAACACATTGACGTATAAAAAAAACTTATCCTATTTACAGATCGGGTGTTCAAAATAAAATAAGTCACCAACGCACTTTAAGTATGCAATTTTTGGTATTTATTACTGAAATATACTTAACATCTCTTAATAAATAAATAAGAACAGAATTATTTTTTTTTATCGTTTATCTTTTATTACAATAAAGAGAAAAATATCTAAAATTTCATATATTTCATTATTTCCATTTTCATTTTCTCGTTTAATACTGGTAAAAAAATTTGTAAAAAATTTTCAGATTGCTGATTCGTATATATGCATTGTGAAATCGTAAGTATAGGTTACCTAAGCGTTTTTCATAAAAAACATCATCAGCATACGACATGCCTAAAAGTAGTGCGCTAAATCCTTTAAAACTTACTTTTTTTTTTACTTTACTATTAATTTTTTTGTTATTTTCCATTTTCAAAAGTGCGCGAGTCCTCGCTTAATCACGAAAACCCGCGTATTATCATTTTATAATGTTATTATTTATTTATTTTCTTGTATTCGCTTACACCTCGTGTCTTGGTTTTTTTTTAAAGTACAAATAAATCATTATCTCGGATTAAACGTATAATTGATAGTATACACCTTCACATTTACATTAAAAGAATAAATTGTATACAACTGGCGATTCTAATGTTAAATAGTTATATTTGTTTTTATTTTCGAATAATAAATATATTTCGAGGAGAGAAAAAAGAAAATACATAGGAGAGGGGAAAAAAAAGAATATTACAATATTGTTACACGTGATGTATGAACATAACAAAAAACATATTCCTTATACATACACAAATACGCAAATCTATCCACGCATACGTATACTTTTTTTTAATATTCAATTCTCACAAATATCTGTATGCGTGCTTACATTCGCGTACGTAATATATATATATTTATATATTGTGACGGGCCTGACTATATAATTCAAATTCAACTTTCGGTAGTTTTTTTTTAATTATTTAAATTAATTTGGCGATCCTGCCAGGATCCGAAATTTAAATAAAATAATTTTGATAAAAGATTTAATAAATAATAAATTAATAAAGAAATTTAAAATTTTAAAATTAAATTAATTTATAAATTTGAAGATTAAGAAAATTAGATTTAAAATATTAAGAACTGTTTAAATTAGTTAATAAAATGGCTTTAAATAAGAGAAATTCGGAAACATTTATGTTAAATATTGAACAAGCTAAAGAACGAAATGAAACTGAGGGGTTGAGTCAATATCGAATGAATTGGGAAAAAGCTGTTACTCAAGAATTGAAAGATTTATATGAAAAAGATAATGAAATAGAACAAAAGATTGAATTTTATAGTAATTTATATCAAACAAGTAAATCCGAAGGAACAAAACAATTAACAAATTTGAAAGAAAATTATAATGAACAAATTGATATATTAACAGAAACGATAAAAAAATTAATAAATGAAAATAAAGAAATGAAAGAACGTTTATTGTTAATTGAAAAAGAAAATGATGAGGTCAAGAAAAAATTTACCGCATTAAGTAATGATTTTAATAATTTTGAAGATTTAAATCTTGAAAATGCTAAAGTGAATGAAGTAAAAAATTTAATTGATAAATCTTTAGAACATAACAATAATTTAATTTTTACTAAAATGGATAAATTAGAACAAAATTATAGAAATAATTATACTTTAGGAAGTAATACTATGCAAACAGAAAATAGTAGTTATCAAGTGAAATTAACTTTACCAAAATTTAAAGGGAATAAAAATGAGAGACCTATTCGTTTTATTAAAGAAATTGAAAAATACATAAATACTACGGCATCAACTCACGATGAAATGATGTGTACTATTTCACAAGCTTTAAAACGAGATTAATAATTTTCAAGACTTTAAGAATAAATTTATTGAACGATATTGGGATTCGACAATACAAAGAAAAAACCGTAGAGTTATTGAATTCGGACAATATATAAGCGGAAAAAGTAGTAGAGTTGAATATGCAACGTATATTTTAGGGTTAGCTAAAGAATTAAATTATGAGTTAACAGAATCAGAATTAGTGGAAAAAATAGTTGATCATTTCGAAAGGGCTATTAAACATTCAATTTTAGGGCAACAAAATAAAACTAAAGAAAATTTGTTAAAAATTTTAGCTGATTTTGATTTTGATTTTGATAAGAATAGAAAATATGATAAAGGCTTGAATCAATATGAAAGTTATGAACAGATATATCCTAAGAGATCATATTTCAAAATGGTTTATAAACACATACAGACCGGAGAGACTTATGAGTTGAAAATACCAGCTATAGAGACTCCATCTCAATACCCGTCCTCTTGGTTCGATACTAATCAAGGCAGGAAACCACAAATTACAGTAAAATCCGGCAGGATAGATGGAAGACAACTTGTTAGGCATGTAAGAAGTGGCATAGATCAAAACAAATTACCTATAGATCTTGTTAAAAGTTATATACATTATATGGGCCTTAAAATTCAAGATGATTTAGTGGGAGATTGGAAAAGCTATGGAACAGTGATTGGAACTATGGGAAAAATCAACCCTTGGAATCTTTTGGAAGTGAATCTTGATAACTCTGAAATTCCTGGACTAACAGAAGCCAAAGCAGATGAGAACGATGAAAAATGGATATTGATATTCTTGTTATCGGCAAATCGTTTGTCTAATATTAATGATACAGATTATAGTGAAAATATTAAGAGGAGGATCTTTGCACAAATGAAATTGTCAAATTGCCCTCTAAATGTCTTTCCTGTGCAGGGATTGTATGATACTTGGTATCTAGATGATAACTATTGTAAAATGATAGCAGCTTTAGATATGTTTCTAAACAGATTTCCGGATAATCCTTATAGCAATCTCAGGATCTGCACAGTACGTTCAAGATTCAAAGATTGTGCGAGCCTTTTATCCATAGGATATATCTCTATATTATTAGATTTCTCATCGGAATCTATATTACTTGATTGGATATGGACTGGAAAATTATCACATGAGATCACTAGAATGATTAAGTCCACAGAAGAAACAACGGATCCATACTCATATTTCCCGTATCAGTCTGATATGAAGTTGGTTCACAAGACGAACTATTCCGCATCGAAGAATCCACAGTTATATTTTTTAATCCATGCAGTTGGGACATTACTATTGTCACAACGTCAAAAAATGCAAAGCTACTGACAGATACGAACAT
>JANSJX010000788.1:12500-17043 GCA_026168455.1 Theocolax elegans | reverse complement strand
TCAAGGTGCAAACGATTGCTATCAAGGTGCAAACGATTGCAATCAATGTAAAAACGATTGCAATCAATGTGCAAACGATTGCTATCGAGGTGCAAACGAATGCAATCAATGTGCAAACGAATGCAATCAATGTGCAAACGATTGCTATCAAGGTGCAAACGATTGCTATCGAGGTGCAAACGAATGCAATCGATGTGCAAACGATTGCTATCAATGTGCAAACGATTGCTATCAAGGTGCAGACGATTGCTATCAATGTGCAAACAATGGCTATCAAGGTGCAAACGATTGCTATCGAGGTGCAAACGATTGCTATCAAGGTGCAAACGATTGCAATCCAGGTGCAAACAATTGCAATCAATGTGCAAACGATTGCTATCAATGTGCAAACAATTGCTATCAAGGTGCAAAGGATTGCTATCAAGGTGCAAACGATTGCAATCAATGTGCAAAGGATTGCTATCAAGGTGCAAACGATTGCAATCAATGTGCAAACGATTGCTATCGAGGTGCAAACGATTGCTATCGAGGTGCAAACGATGCTATCAAGGTGCAAAGGATTGCAATCAATGTAAAAACGATTGCAATCAAGGTGCAAACGATTGCAATCATGTGCAAACGATTGCTATCAAGTGCAAACGATTGCTATCAAGGTGCAGACGATTGCTATCAATGTGCAAACAATGGCTATCAAGGTGCAAACGATTGCTATCAAGGTGCAAACAATTGCTTTCAAGGTGCAAACGATTGCAATCGAGGTGCAAACAATTGCAATCAAGGTGCAAAGGATTGCTATCAAGGTGCAAACGATTGCAATCAATGTGCAAAGGATTGCTATCAAGGTGCAAACGATTGCAATCAAGGTGCAAACGATTGCAATCAAGGTGCAAACAATTGCAATCAATGTGCAAACGATTGCTATCAATGTGCAAACAATTGCTATCAAGGTGCAAACGATGCTATCGAGGTGCAAAAAGCTAAACGGTACTACGGGGACCGGGTGCCCCAGGGCTCTGCCCTGTCCGGTCGTTGGTGTTGGGACTCGTAGTGGCAGTGGTGTTAACAGCCCACATCGCTAAGGGCAAGAGGTGTGGCGTTGTGCGTGGTTTCTGCCGCGTGCAGCGTTGGGCCTCGACGGGTGAGCTGCGTTCTCAGCTCGGGTACTGGTTCCGCAGAGCAGTAGGGGTAAAATCGGCCCCGCCTCACACAGAGAGGATCGCCTGAACCTACCAATTCAGGATGAGAAATCTGTAGACTCGGCTCAAGCCGCAGTCGCGCTGATTGGGCGATCCCAATCCCTCGCCCATGGGGGCCGTGTAGGTAGAGCCGAAAGGCAGGTACTGCACGTTAAACTTAAACGACATTAATTGTCCCTATCTACGACTTGGCGGAATCCTGTTCTCAGATTTCCTGAGTTGGGAGAGGGTGAGTGACTCGGCCCCCAATTCCGAGGGTCCGAGGTAGACCTCCTGCGATAGTGGAGGAAGAGGATTGCCACTAGTGCGCCTCGAAATCGAGCTGTTTCGTCGAGCCTGTGTCGGCGATTCACTGTTTAACTTGCTATATTTGGTTTACTAACACGCTTAGTTTGTCGAAGATACGCTGTAACGATTATTCTATTCATCTGGGCGACCTCGTCAAGGGAGACTCTACCTAGGGATGAAGGGACGGCCGCTAAATCAAAGTAGACATCTTTCGGGGTGTACTACGTGCAGGCGTCAAAATACTGAGGCGGGCCTTTCGAGGTCTGCCTTGGGGCACATCCAGGACCGAAGTAGTTTCTCATCCAGACGAGCGTTGCTGGGATGTCTCACAGCAGGGTGTCCCTTTCATCATAAAAGATCCTTGCGTATAAAGTTAGTAAGTCGAGTTGTGGAATACTTCCGAATTGAAGGCTTTGCATAAGGAGATGTTAAACACCATAGCGTGCAAACCTTTAACTGGTTTTGCACGCTTTTTCTCTTTCAAGGGATTTTCGAACGGTATCCCTTGGAAGGCTTATGGAAGGATTGTCGAATGTTTTACCTTTCATAAGCAATAGCGTACAAGCCTTTTGGTTTGTACGCTTTTTTCTCTTTCAGGAGATTTTTGAACGGTATCTCTTGGAGAGCTCGTGAAGGGAGTGACGAATGCTTTACCCTTCACGAACAGTCGAACGTTAGGCTACCTACCGCAAAAGCTCCTCGGGGATCCGGGGAGTAATAGGGAGGCGTGCTTCGGCATGTCGACAGTTGGACCAGGATGACTTTACTCTGGTACGCAGGGACTGGGATCCGAGCCCCACGCTGACGTACCTCTGTGTCGAAAGTGAAACGCCAGCGTGTCCCCAGTATTGGGTTGGACTCTGCGGGGTGTGTGGTTGCAAGCAGGCTTGACGGGTGAAGCGAGATTGACCCGGATGCCGCTTATGTTCGAAAGCGGACGACGGCGGTGAGCTAAACACCGCCGCATTCAGACCGAGAATTGCGACTCTAGGCTAGCCGTCGTAAGGCGGTGGGCCCCAGTAACGAGTTTCGGTACAACTGTTCAAGTGGCCTCCGATCGTGGTCAACCGATCCCATAGGTGACTCTCGACGGCTTTTCGTGGCTTATAAAGTCCTGAAATGCCGAATCGAATTCGGGACGCTTGGGATCATTTAGAGCAAAACTACTTAATCCTGAGGGGTTACGAGAGTCGAATGAAAGAGAAGCCAGGGCAATCAAATACCGTCAGCAAGACGGTGCAATGTTGTCCTAAGGAAAGACTCTAGAACAGTCATAGAATACATGTCCCTATCTACGGGACGGTGGGGTCTCCCACTGACCCTATCCAGTGGCGCTGACCCTATCCAGCGATTTTGGCTTTTCGGTGCGTTGCTTTGGCTGGTGGCAAGAGGCTTTGGCTGGTGAGTTTGCTCGTCTGCCGCCGCGGCCTGGTCCTTCGTCTCCACCTGGAGCGCGCGGGTCCTCCTCGCTTTTCTGAGGTGCACGAACGTACACGTACGGGGTGCACTGCTGACGAACTGCCCGAATAAGTACTCATTGAGTATGCTTGAACCATGGGCCAAGCGTGAGAGTGGTCACCGTGTTAGCTCGGGGTTGGTGGTGTCGTGTCTGGGGCGTTGAGCGGGGGCCGAGACTTAGTTACTCAGGTACACTAAGCGTCTCAAATAGCCTATGGTGTGCAAGTGTCACCATATCCTACACGTGGTACCGCTGTAAGCGTCCGTTTCACGGACGACCGAGAGTGGTGACGCGAACGGAGGCTGGTTGTCTCCCCGGAGCCGTACCGGGGTCCAACGTTCCGACATGCCCTTTGTGGCGCTCGGCAGCTTCCAAATCGAACGCTTTATACGGTTGCGTTGTTGACTGTCTCCCCGGAGCCGTACCGGGGTCCAGTGTACTGACATGCCCTCTGTGGCGCTCGGCAACTTCGCTCTTGAACGCTCACTACGGTTGCATGAGATTCTTGGGCCCAACTCTCTGGATCCAGGCTTTGAGGTTGCCCTTTTTTGGACAACCAAACCCTAAGATGTCAGTGCCTCTGCCCAATTCGTCCGTTCGGTTCTGACTGGCTTGGACCGTGACGAGGCGATGTCGGACGGAGGCTTGCCCTCGTACAAGCTGGACTCACATGAGTTCAACTTTTATGGCTTCTAGAATGACGGATGCTGGTTAGTAGTCTGTGGGTGTGGACGCAGGTGCACGTGCTAAGGCGTGAGGACCGGTAAGTCTCCCTCATCCTTTTGAGGAAGCTCGGGAACCTAGTGTACATGTCCTCACTTGCAGGCGAATCCCGGATATCTCGAGTAGCTTTAATGCCCATTATAAGGCGAGTCGGGTCTCGGGTGCGTATTATACGCGCCTCCGGCTCCCCTGCGGGCTAGACAAATTACTTCAAGAAGCCAAGTGCGTTGGGACGTGGCGTCAGCCTCCGGAGAGTTACAGTACCCGAGGGTCCCGTGCTGGTTTGAAAGTTTGAATGATTGTATTGTTCCCTATGGAACATATTTTATGAGTGCGGAGTCGGGTGTCGTGCAGCCACCCCGCCCGCTTCAACGAGTGGGATGGTCGACACTCGACTCACCCCAAAGCTCTCCAATGCCGGAGAAGCTATGCCCTTCATACATTAGAATTAGGTTACAAATGATCGCTGTTTAAGCGATCTTGTTCGAAAGCCAATAGATAGATAACTTAGGGTTTTCTATTGTGTGAGTCCGGGCGGGACTCAAGGAGCAGGCCTCCCCGTGGTTCCCCGTGGGTGCGTGGGCAAAGCCGAAGAGGTTATCCCATCGCAGCTGAACTGCTTCCTCCCGTGTTAGAGAGTGGACACTTTGCTGCGGAATCAGATCCCCGTGGGGCTGCCCCTCGGGAAACCGGCGTAGTAGGGCGACATAGGGTGGATTCCGGAGTAAAGGCGAAGCTCTTGCGCCAACGGGCACTGAATTTTTCCCAGTCTGCGTCCCCTGGTGGTGGTGTAGCTGGTCGTGGAAGAGTTGGCCCACAGGGTGGGACCCGTTCAAAGCCTAACGTGCATATACGGGGAGAGTTAACCAGCTACTCG
>JANSJX010000788.1:0-5000 GCA_026168455.1 Theocolax elegans | reverse complement strand
GAGGACTTGGTAGAGAGCAGGATTCCAGGGGAGACGCGTGACGGGACTTAGAAAAAAAAACGATAAAGAGGAAGCAATGCGCGTGAAAGGAGCCGGTAGATAGCGGGAGTCCAGGGGAGACGCGTGACGGGACTTAGAAAAAAAGCGATAAAGAGAAAGCAATGCGCGTGGAGGACTTAGAAAAAAAAAACGCGATTGTCGAAGCAATGCGCGTGGAGGACTTAGAAAAAAAAACGCGATTGTCGAAGCAATGCGCGTGGAGGACTTAGAAAAAAAACGCGATTGTCGAAGCAATGCGGTGGAGGACTTGGCAGAAGAGCAGGAGTCCAGGGGAGACGCGTGACGGACTTAGAAAAAAAACGATACAGAGAAAGCAATGCGCGTGGAGGACTTGGAAAAAAAGCGAGAGCGAGGAAGCAATGCGCGTGAAAGGAGCCGGTAGATAGCGGGAGTCCAGGGGAACGCGTGACGGGACCTTAGAAAAAAAAGCGAGAGCGAGGAAGCAATGCGCGTGGAGGACTTGGCAGAGAGGAGGAGTCCAGGGGAGACGCGTGACGGGACTTAGAAAAAAAACGATACAGAGAAAGCAATGCGCGTGGAGGACTTGGAAAAAAAGCGAGAGCGAGGAAGCAATGCGCGTGGAGTACTTGGCAGAGAGCAGGAGTCCAGGGGAGACGCGTGACGGGACTTAGAAAAAAAACGAGAGCGAGGAAGCAATGCGCGTGAAAGGAGCCGGTAGATAGCGGGAGTCCAGGGGAGACGCGTGACGGGACTTAGAAAAAAAGCGAGAGCGAGGAAGCAATGCGCGTGGAGGACTTGGCAGAGAGGAGGAGTCCAGGGGAGACGCGTGACGGGACTTAGAAAAAAAACGATACAGAGAAAGCAATGCGCGTGGAGGACTTGGAAAAAAGCGAGAGCGAGGAAGCAATGCGCGTGGAGTACTTGGCAGAGAGCAGGAGTCCAGGGGAGACGCGTGACGGGACTTAGAAAAAAAACGAGAGCGAGGAAGCAATGCGCGTGAAAGGAGCCGGTAGATAGCGGGAGTCCAGGGGAGACGCGTGACGGGACTTAGAAAAAAGCGAGAGCGAGGAAGCAATGCGCGTGGAGGACTTGGTAGAGAGCAGGATTCCAGGGGAGACGCGTGACGGGACTTAGAAAAAAAACGATAAAGAGGAAGCAATGCGCGTGGAGGACTTGGTAGAGAGCAGGATTCCAGGGGAGACGCGTGACGGGACTTAGAAAAAAAACGATAAAGAGGAAGCAATGCGCGTGAAAGGAGCGGTAGATAGCGGGAGTCCAGGGGAGACGCGTGACGGGACTTAGAAAAAAAGCGATAAAGAGAAAGCAATGCGCGTGGAGGACTTAGAAAAAAAAACGCGATTGTCGAAGCAATGCGCGTGGAGGACTTAGAAAAAAAAACGCGATTGTCGAAGCAATGCGCGTGGAGGACTTGGTAGAGAACAGGATTCCAGGGGAGACGCGTGACGGGACTTAGAAAAAAAACGATAAAGAGGAAGCAATGCGCGTGAAAGGAGCCGGTAGATAGCGGGGCTCCAGGGGAGACGCGTGACGGGACTTAGAAAAAAAAGCGATAAAGAGAAAGCAATGCGCGTGGAGGACTTAGAAAAAAAGCGAGAGCGAGGAAGCAATGCGCGTGGAGGACTTGGTAGAGAGGAGGAGTCCAGGGGAGACGCGTGACGGGACTTAGAAAAAAAACGATAAAGTGGAAGCAATGCGCGTGAAGGGAGCCGGTAGATAGCGGGGCTCCAGGGGAGACGCGTGACGGGACTTAGAAAAAAGCGATAAAGAGAAAGCAATGCGCGTGGAGGACTTAGAAAAAAAAATGCTTATGAAGAAGCAATGCGCGTGGAGGACTTAGAAAAAAAAATGCTTATGAAGAAGCAATGCGCGTGGAGGACTTAGAAAAAAAACGCGACTGTCGAAGCAATGCGCGTGGAGGACTTGGCAGAGAGCAGGAGTCCAGGGGAGACGCGTGACGGGACTTAGAAAAAAAAACGATAAAGAGGAAGCAATGCGCGTGAAAGGAGCCGGTAGATAGCGGGAGTCCAGGGGAGACGCGTGACGGGACTTAGAAAAAAAGCGAGAGCGAGGAAGCAATGCGCGTGGAGGACTTGGTAGAGAGGAGGAGTCCAGGGGAGACGCGTGACGGGACTTAGAAAAAAAAACGATAAAGAGGAAGCAATGCGCGTGAAAGGAGCCGGTAGATAGCGGGCTCCAGGGGAGACGCGTGACGGGACTTAGAAAAAAAGCGATAAAGAGAAAGCAATGCGCGTGGAGGACTTAGAAAAAAGCGAGAGTGAGGAAGCAATGCGCGTGAAAGGAGCCGGTAGATAGCGGGGCTCCAGGGGAGACGCGTGACGGGACTTAGAAAAAAAGCGATAAAGAGAAAGCAATGCGCGTGGAGGACTTAGAAAAAAAAACGAGAGCGAGGAAGCAATGCGCGTGGAGGACTTGGTAGAGAGCAGGAGTCCAGGGGAGACGCGTGACGGGACTTAGAAAAAAAACGATAAAGAGGAAGCAATGCGCGTGAAAGGAGCCGGTAGATAGCGGGAGTCCAGGGGAGACGCGTGACGGGACTTAGAAAAAAAACGATAAAGAGAAAGCAATGCGCGTGGAGGACTTGGTAGAGAGCAGGAGTCCAGGGGAGACGCGTGACGGGACTTAGAAAAAAAACGATAAAGAGAAAGCAATGCGCGTGGAGGACTTAGAAAAAAGCGAGAGTGAGGAAGCAATGCGCGTGAAAGGAGCCGGTAGATAGCGGGAGTCCAGGGGAGACGCGTGACGGGACTTAGAAAAAAAGCGAGAGCGAGGAAGCAATGCGCGTGGAGGACTTGGCAGAGAGCAGGAGTCCAGGGGAGACGCGTGACGGGACTTAGAAAAAAAACGATAAAGAGGAAGCAATGCGCGTGAAAGGAGCCGGTTGAGAGCAGGAGTCCAGGGGAGACGCGTGACGGGACTTAGAAAAAAAACGATAAAGAGAAGCAATGCGCGTGGAGGACTTAGTAAAAAGAAGCGAGAGCGAGGAAGCATGCGCGTGAAAGGAGCCGGTAGATAGCGGTAGACCAGGGGAGACGCGTGACGGGATCTTAGAAAAAAACCGAGAGCGAGGAAGCAAATGCGCGTGAGTACTTGGCAGAGAGCAGGAGTCCAGGGAGACGCGTGACGGGACTTAGAAAAAAAACGATAAAGAGGAAGCAATGCGCGTGAAAGGAGCCGGTAGATAGCAGGAGTCCAGGGGAGACGCGTTGACGGGACTTAGAAAAAAAAACGATAAGAGAAAGCAATGCGCGTGGAGGACTTAGAAAAAAAGCGAGAGCGAGGAAGCAATGCGCGTGAAAGGAGCCGGTAGATAGCGGGGCTCCAGGGGAGACGCGTGACGGGACTTAGAAAAAAAACGATAAAGAGAAAGCAATGCGCGTGGAGGACTTGGAAAAAAAGCGAGAGCGAGGAAGCAATGCGCGTGGAGGAGTTGGTAGAGAGCAGGAGTCCAGGGGAGACGCGTGACGGGACTTAGAAAAAAAAACGATAAAGAGAAAGCAATGCGCGTGGAGGACTTAGAAAAAAAAGCGAGAGCGAGGAAGCAATGCGCGTGGAGGACTTGGAAGAAAAACGAGAGCGAGGAAGCAATGCGCGTGGAGGACTTAGAAAAAAAAAAGCAAGAACAAGAAAAGCATGCCGTGGGTGAACGGCGGGAGCAGCTAAGCTTTGGTTTTCAAAGATGGGAGTGTAATGAACGTAATGCCGTCCCTTATATGTGGAAAAACGAGATTCCCACTGTCCCTATCTCTTCGCACGCGGCGGTGCACGTAAATCCGTATTACGGCAGTCTGACTCGATTTTCGAGAAGCGCGGGTAAACGGCGGGACCATGTAAGCTTTGCTCAACGAAAAACATAGTATAACAAGCCAATTGCCGTCCCTTGTATGTGGAAAAACGAGATTCCCACTGTCCCTATCTCTTCGCACGCGGCGGTGCACGTAAACCCGTATTACGGCAGTCTGACTCGATTTTCGAGAAGCGCGGGTAAACGGCGGGACCACGTAAGCTTTGCTCAACGAAAAACATAGTATAACAAGCCAATTGCCGTCCCTTGTATGTGGAAAAACGAGATTCCCACTGTCCCTATCTCTTCGCTCGGGCTCGGGATTTTAAGGTATATAGAGGGTCGTGTGTGATATTCTCGGTCTGTTTCGGTTTGCAATCGGGGTTTTATCGGATAGGTTTGTTCCCCCCTATACTTATTCGTTTGCAATCCGTTTGCAACTTGCGAATTCCGATCGGACTCGGGTCCTTCGGTTGGGATCGGGGTTTTGAGGGATAGGTTTGTTCCCTTGGTACCTATACGTTCGCAATCCGTTTGCGACTTGCGAATTCCGTTCGGAATCGGGTTTTTAAGGTATTTAGAGGGTCGTGTGTGATATTCTCGGTCTTTTTTGATTTGCAATCGGGGGTTCTATCGGATGGGTTTGTTCCCCCCTATACTTAGTCGTCTGTAATCCGTTTGCAACTTGCGAATTCCGTTCGGACTCGGGTCCTTCGGTTTGCGATCGGGGTTTTGAGGGATAGGTTTGTTCC
Organism: Theocolax elegans; assembly: GCA_026168455.1. Taxonomy (NCBI): domain Eukaryota; kingdom Metazoa; phylum Arthropoda; class Insecta; order Hymenoptera; family Cerocephalidae; genus Theocolax; species Theocolax elegans. Next base: position 404 of record JANSJX010000788.1, on the reverse strand, counting down.
CTCGGTACCTATACGTTCGCAATCCGTTTGCGACTCGCGAATTTCGTTCGGGCTCGGGTTTTTAAGGTATATAGAGGGTCGTGTATAGTATTCTCGGTCTGTTTCGGGCTGCAATCGGGGTTCTCACGGATAGGTTTGTTCCCTCCATACTTATTCGTTCGCAATCCGTCTGCGACTTGCGAATTCCGTTCGGGACTCGGGTCTCTCGGGTTGCAATCGGGGTTTTGAGGGATAGGTTCGTTCCCCTGTACTTTTACGTCTGAAATTCGTTAGCAACTCGTGAATTTTAGTAGGATTAGGGTCTTTGGGCTTGCAATCGATATCCTAAGGGATAGGTTCGTTCCCTTGGGACTTATTCGTTTGCAATTAGTTTGCGATTTGGGAATTTCTTTAGGCTTAGGGTA
>JANSJX010000787.1:0-17051 GCA_026168455.1 Theocolax elegans | reverse complement strand
GTGATTTCGATCAAACGTACGGAGTTGAGATCCAAGGATGGATTTTGAATCTAACAAGCGATCAATTCGATTCTGTACTTGATCAGCTAGAATTGACGCGCGACGGTACGCCCTTTGTACGTGTAGACAGGTTATATAGGCGTTTACGCGGCGATTATACAGCCGCGGATTTCGTCCAGTCAACTAGTGACGATGATTTAGTTTCGCGGACTCGTCGTGAACAAAGACTCTGCACCATTGGTCACGGTGACGTCAATTTCTTAATTTCTCTCCGCCTCCTCTATCCATTCGCCGCGCTCGGCGTGTTCTTGCATCCAGCTCCTCAATTGTTTTGAGACGACTTTTTAATTTTAAGGCTATTAAAAATTTAACGCTATATTCTAATTACTCCATTCGGTCCATAGGTGGCGTGTATAAAATTTTCTATTTTTCCAGTCTTCTCGCAAATGCTCAAATATGTGTCAACTAGTATATAAAAAACAACAAGATATTTAGTTATTATGCGAAAATGTATCTTCCGTTCAGCGTATTTCATGATAGCGATGAAACAATATTTAAGTTAGTGACTAATAAGTGTAAGGAATAAATATATGCGAGTGAATAAAAATTGCGATCAACTGCGTAAGAATAGTATATAATTAAATCTCCAAATATTAAATGCTTCTGTAGTACTCAATTGACAAATGGAATTCCCCCAAGATATACATTCTATTTCGAATTAATTAAAAACAAAATATAATTCATTTTACTTCCTTACATTCGCATTTAAAAAATACCAGATTGAATAATAAAATTTGCTGACTTATATAATAAAAATTACTATATTGAATATCAAAAATTACGATATTGGATATTAAAAGATAGTATATCTAAATTTTACTATATAACATAGCAAAAATTATTATATTGCTGAGATGTCACACTTTCCTATACAATATAGTAATTTTAATATAGAATTATTTTATATAGATTTTTGTAATATAGTTTATAATATTTTACTCAGTGTATAAAAAGTGCTATTACGAAATTACCAATTAACTCACAAATTAATAAGTACTGCCAATAATAAAATAATTATTTGCAAAGGATGTATACATATCACATGACAATAAAAAATCAATAATATTCCTTTATGAAAAGTGCTATTGCAATAATAATTTAAACTCTATTTCATACAAAAATTATTATTTTTATAGATAATTTCTATTTTTTTAATATTATCATTTTAATTCATCGTATAATAATAATAAATTCATTATATTATACATATGATAATAAATCTATATGGGTACAATTTATAAATAATAATTGAATGTAGTTAAATAATAAAATATTTTTTAGTTTAATTTAATATTATCTATTAGATAATGATTTTCAGCGAGCGAGCGTGAGCGAGTGAGGAATTTTAGCTAGTTTAATTAAATATTTTTTAAATTAATATTTCAAATTGTATGGATATATAAGTGTGTAGATAATTTATATTATATAACACAATATTTTAAATAAACAAGTATGTATTTATTAGAAACAGAAGGATATTTAAGAAATGAATTTGTTTATAATAATCAAAATAAATATTTGGGCTCTGCATAGTAAAAATAAATTGGATATAATTATGGATTAAAACGCAAATTTTGAAAGAGGGTGCAAATTACGAATCACGGAGAAATGGAAAGAAAACAGGTTTTTTATTTATATAGCGCTAAAATTTTATAAATAATTCTTTTAAAAACTAATACAAAAATTAATTTAATTAAGAAGAAAGTTTTATTACTCTAAAAGTACAAAAATATTAATGACATAGAACTTTTGGCGATGATCGTTCGTCATTAAATAATTAATTTTAGGAGTTGAAGTTTATTTACAACCGTTTAAAATAATCCAAAATTTTAATAAGGTGTTAACTAAAATACTACAATTTAGTAAGTATATGTACTTTACTATTTTTGGTAAGTTAATTTTTCATAACATTTATAATTATTAAAATATAAATGTAAGCTTTATGAGAATTCATATAGTTTAAAATTACAGTTAACATTTAATATGTCTCTATTTTTTTATTATTTTTATTCGGATTTCATTGTACTAAATTTTGGTAAACTTTTATTTATAAATTATAATAACTATAGCAATACCTCCAAGGTGTTGTGTGAATCTGTTTAATTTTAAAGTGTCCATGATAGTGAAAAAATAATACAATTTAAAACATTATTTTAAATAAATTAATTACGAAAAACCTTTTTCGAAATTAAAAATAGGGGGTTGGCGCGCGAAGCGCGCAGGGGGGCGAAGCCCCCCTAGTATATATATATATATATATATTACACCTTTGGTGTAAGTTATGTCCTAAAATACGTGAAAATTAGTGATTTTATGAGGTATATGAGGCATAAGTTACACCAGCGGTCTTGGCCAATAATCTAACCCAAGCCACCCGGTCAAAAAAAAATAACTGAAAATTTTACTAAAAATTCACTTAAAAATTTAGTTAAAAAGGTAGCTATTATCAGTTAAATTTTCAATTACAAGGATTCAAATTTTTCAGAATAATACTTAATTAAAAATTTGATTATTATTAGCTATATTTATAACTGAATATTTAAGTAAATGTTTTGTTGCCCTTAAAACAAAAATACAGTTGAAAATTAAGTTAATTAAATATTTAAATGAAAATGTAACTATTATTAAGCAAATATTTAATAATGTAATTTGGTTATTATCAGCTATATTTTTAACTGAATATTTAACTAAGGAAACAAAAATATAGTTAAAAATTTAATTAATACACCGTTTACGAAATTTAATTATTATCACCGGAATATTTAATAAAGTATTAAATTGAAGATGCCAACGTTGTGACAACGCTGTGGCGACGTTATTTTAGCAACATTCCAACGTTATGCAAGTTGCCACGAGGGAAATGTTCGTTGCTCTTCAACGTTACTTAGACGTTGTTTCAACGTTGATTTCCTCCCATCGCGGCAATTTACAAAATATTAGCGGAAATTTCCCACGTTACAGCAACGTTTCTCCAACATTGCCGCAACTTTCATAACAACTTTGGAATGTTGCTAAATTAATGTTGGCACAACGTTTTCACAACGTTGAATGCTGTTAGGAATAGCCGAAGGATATAACTCGAAAATAATTGGAGGTAACCGATATTTAAACTAAAATATTTCACATTGATCTACAAAAACAATTGTTCGTTTAAATATCGGTTTGACTGTTTACCTCCAATTATTTTCGAGTTATATCCTTCGGCTATTCCTAACAGCATTCAACGTTGCAGAAACGTTGTGCCAACATTAATTTAGCAACATTCCAAAGTTGTTATGAAAGTTGCGGCAATGTTGGAAAAACGTTGCTGTAACGTGGGAAATTTCCGCTAATTTTTTGTAAATTGCCGCGATGGGTGGAAACCAACGTTGAAACAACGTCTAAGTAACGTTGAAGAGCAACTTTCATAACGTTGGAATGGTGCTAAAATAACGTCGCCACAACCTTGTCACAACATTGGCATCTTCAATTTAGCACTTAATTAAATATTCCGGTGATAATAATTAAATTTCGTAAACGGTGTATTAATTAAATTTTTAACTATATTTTTGTTTCCAGTGCAACTAAATAGTTACTTAAATATTCAGTTAAAAATATAGCTAATAATAACCAAATTATATAATTAAATATTTGCTTAATAATAGTTACATTTTCAATTAAATATTTAATTAACTAAATTTTCAACTGCATTTTTGTTTTAAGGGCAACAAAACATTTACTTAAATATTCAGTTAAAAATATAGCTAATAATAATCAAATTTTTAATTAAATATCATACTGAAAAATTTAAATCCTTGTAATTGAAAATTTAACTGATAATAGCTACCTTTTTAACTAAATTTTTAAGTAAATTTTTTAGTTAAATTTTCAGTTATTTTTTTTCGACCGGGCATTCGAAAGCTCGCGAAAAATGTGAACTTTTGAGAGGTGTTAGATTAAAATCGATTATGGTGTAGTAGCCTTTTTTTGATATTCAATATGTCCGGGTGTTCTATCTCTTCGAAATTTTAAAATTAAGAAATGTAACCAGGGTAGATAAGTTCTAAAGATTAATTTAAACAAAAGTTGTTTGTAATGTTTTTTCAAAAAAATCAACAGATTTTGAGATAAATGGCTTTAAAAATAGAAATTTTTCTAAAAAATTGAAAAATTTCCACTTTTCATGGTCAAATAACTCTTAAGCAAATTATTTTTAACACTTCAATTTTTTTTGTATGTTCTGGAAGATGTTTCCAACCTGTTCTCAAATTTTGGAGTGATTTAAAATTTTCATCGTACCACTTGAGTAGCTGGGGCAAAGAGGATTCTAAGCCACTTACCATCAGAGTATGGTTCTGATCCGTGCTAACAGTTTCCTACCTTACCGACCGATGGTAATACCGACGCAGCCTGCTTTACCAAAGCCTGGCATATCGATACGCGCCGCAGTAGGCACCTGTTTTACCGACATGAGCCTGTTTTACCATGGCGTATGAATAATAAGTTGTTTTACCATGGCAAACATATGGATACGCACCCCAGTAGGAACCTGTTTTACCGACAGGAGCCTGTTTTACCATGGCAAATGAATAATAAGCTGTTTTACCATGGCAATCGATGCGCGCGCCCTCCCGAATGGAACCTGCATTACCATGGATATCGACGCGAGCGCCCCCTGAACCTAACCTAATTTACGACGGGTATCGACGCGAGCGTCCCCCATCGGCACGCGCGCGCGCGCCACCTTGCCAACGCGACGTAATCTGTTGTATCGACATCGACATTAATAATTAATTATTGTTATTAATGATATGTGGGAATGGAAAGATGGTGATAAAAGAAAAAAAAAACTTTGTCTGTGTTTGTAAGATATTTATTTATTATTTCAAATAACATTTATACAAGTTTTTTTACATCTCCACTAATAGGGTTATATTGTACAATACGATCGTGTAATATTAAGCAGTAAGCAGTAGTTCCCGCAGGAATATTATTTTTAACTTCAAATTCTAGACGTAAATCAACGGCAGCTTGCTTCAGTGTTTCGTTTTGTTTTGAACAATCGATAACAATTAGTGGTGCAATTGTTTTAAATTCATTTTTAGTTAATAATGGATCTACAATATTGTCTTTGTTATAATAAACATTTTGAAATTTTGCATACATATCATACAAGAGAGCATACTGATTATGTGATATATCAAGATTTAAGTTTCCATAAGGATAATATTGTGAATTAAGAAATAGTTTTATATTGGTAATGTCGCAATGATCAAACCTACTTGCATTCATGGAATTTATATTTTTTCGATTGGTTTGAAATGCTACGATTACAAATCTTGGTTTTTCCAACTGATTAGTTGTTTTTACAGTCCAGATGTGGTGTGATGTTGATGGAAGCATTGGATATTCATACAATTCCCAAGACCGGAAGCTCATAGCTATCGGTACATCTTTTTGAATATAATTAAATAATTGTATTTTACGTCGGTCTGACATTACTATGTAAGGCATCAGCCATTCTATACGATTTAAGTGAATCTTGAATGATTCGTAGACATTTCTCTCATTTACTTTAAAAGATTCTTGAACAACAGCATTCAAGTCATTTCTAGATCTCATGAGTATGAGCTCGTGTTTAACATTAATAACAATTTTTCGATAATCTTCAGTGAATCCTAAAATCATAGACAATGGTATAGAAACGTCAAAATATCCATTATTATCAGTTATTTGATTTTTTTCTTCAACATCTATCCATCCAGCATTTTCTAAAAATTTGCTTTGATTCGGACTATAGGAGATGTAACCTTTCATAAGACTAGTTAGTCCTACATTTTTACATCTATCGATTTCTATCGCATTAATTTCATATCGAATTTCTTCGAATAAATGGCAAATAGCATTATTTACTAAAGTTGTGTGAGATAATGCAGTTCCATCAGCTTTTGTTATTTTTCCACAAATGTGAAGTGAACTTTTGTATGGTAAAAGGCATAGATCTTGATGTTGTATGGATATACGAATCTCATCACTATTGTTGAATGCTAGTGAAGTGTATGGCTGATGCGCATGTATTTCTTGATGTGCTATCGATTCATCAAAGACAACTGGTGACTGTACATTTAGTATTTCTTCCATTTCGTTGACGACAGCAGCAAATTAAAATGCAAGTTATTTTTTGTTGTATAGTCTTCTTTTCCTTATGTCGACGATTCTGAGACCCAAGCTCCTTAGAAATTGAATGTTTTGACGTGTTAGTCTGTTGACTGTCTGAGGACGATTGATCGTCTGACGGCATGGTGACGAGTTAATATACCCTCTACCAACCTTAGCATTAAAAACAATTCCCATCACGTCACTTTTTTTAAATGTAAGCGAATTGTGATAACCTCACCACGAAGATTTACTAAGTCACCGTCGTGATCTATGATACGTAATTGCAAGTAGTCGATAATTTTTACAGATATAGGTAAGTAAATAATTTGCTTTGGAACCTCAATAATTTTATATCCTGGTGGTACAGCAGGAAAAAATTCATGAATTGTATGAACTTTATTTTGGTTAATGTACGCTCCTGAAGTGATATTACATTCAACTCGTAGTGCGTTTACTTTGAGAATGGCTACTGGTAAGTCAGATGTATGACTTATATAGGGTGGTAAGAGACGTTTTGTAAAACCTAACACACGTCCGATAGAGTCATGTGGACGAAAATCAATCTGATGACTGGATGTAATAATACTGCGCAACGTGTTGTTGTTTGGTTTGATACTAATTTTTATATTTTTTGATTTAAGAATTTCCAATAATGTTTTCTCAAGATCTTCTATTTCATAACTACCTGTAGCTAGTTCAATAGTTTCATTTCCAACGTAGAATTTATTGTGTCCAAAATCAATGTTTGGAATTGAGTTGAATGTTAACAGTTCAACGAGACCTAAAGCGTATGTCTTGTCATGATCTAATTCAATAGGTGGAAAATAGTGAGTCTCCAATACTGAGGAGGTACCTGATAAGCTGAGAGTCAGAGATTCAATCATCTTGACTGTTAATCTATTACTAAAATCTTAACAGCAGCAACATTTATTTATAAAGATTATAATTGTCTGAATGGTTCAACAAATTTGCTAGAAATTTTAAGCAGAGGTGTCCACAAATAAAAGAATTAAATTCTTGATATCTTTTATAATTATATTGAATTTTATTATTTTTTAAGTAATTAATAATATCTGTGGGTGGTCTCAAATCTCCAAAACTGTCGAAATAGGAAACGTTGTTACCATCTTTGCGATAAGCTACCCAATGAGTACCAGGACCAGTTTTGTTATCGAGATTTACAATAGCTGATTCCTTATACCATGGCCCACTGCGAGGTAATGAATCTCTCATAAACACTCCACGAAAATTTGATATTTTTAATTTCTGAACATATTTAAGTATATCGATTTCATTCAGTGGTCGATGAGGAAGTATTATTTTGATAAAGTTTTTTTTTTTCTTGGACATCTTTTTTTTTCTTACATATTTTATTACTATTATTAACGACTATACCGAAACCTTTTTGATGTGGTTTCAAATATAAACCTTTTCCAATAGCTAGTGATTCCATATGTAGGTTATGTCTTTTTTTCTCTTCCAATTGTTTCTTAGCAGCACTAGCTTTATTAACAGCATTTGCTATGCCAGCAGCTCCACCTGCCAAAGAACCAACGGCACTGAGACCTGCAAAAATTGGAATGAGCGCTGGTAAGAAACCACCCATTTTTGGAATGGGTAGTATTCTTGATAATATTATTTTACGTTTACCTCCCACCTTCTTTACGCCATCTCGTGCAGCTTTTAACGCTGATTTAATAACTACTTTTGAATTACTACTAGGTGTAATAAACTTTGATGTTTTATTAATTATTTTTTTTAATGAAAATTTTTTTTTCTGTATATTTTTACGTTTTTTCACCCCCATACCAAGTTTCGATTTCATTTTCATAACGTTTGTTATAGCATAAGCTGTAGCTTTTTCACCAAAATTAGCGTCCTTTGCAAACACACGATTCCACGCCTTCTCTGCTAAAACTCGATCGGCAGCGTTTCTAGCAGCAATATTTTCCCGGTTCTGTGAGTAAGCAATATCGTGTTCCTTACAAGAAGCGTCCAATGGATTAATACCAGGATCTCCACGTTCTAACCTCTTTTTTAATTTAGTACCTGGTCCACAATATTGATAGCCTGGTACATGCAGTTCGAATGGTAATTTATTAATAAGTTTGTTTAGTGCACCTTTACCTTTGTGAACAATCATTCCACTCCGGAGGTTCAAGTATGAATGACTCTGAATCGTATAAATACTTCCTTTTATATTATTAGTCAACAGTTGTGATTGAAACTTTGAAAGCGATGGATTTCAAAAAACAGTCTCTCAAACTTCCAGTCATAAATTTTGATACTCTTACAGAGGTAAAAGATAAAAATATTAAACGACATGGTGATTTGTTACCGAATACCATACGTGCTGTATTTTGTGGACCGTCAAACTGTGGAAAGACTAATGCGTTACTAGCGCTAATCACACATCCTAATGGTTTAAAATTCGAGAATATTTACATATACTCGAAGTCCTTGAATCAACCGAAATATAAGTTTCTTGAGAAACTCATTGAACCAATTGATGGTGTTGAAAACTTACCTTACAGCGATTATGATCTTGTAGTATCCCCCGATACAGCACGTCCTAATTCAGTTATGATTTGTGATGATATTGCGTGTGAAAAGCAGGGTAATGTAAAAGCTTTCTATTGTATGGGTCGACATAAAAATGTTGATTGTTTCTATCTTTGTCAATCATATGCACAAGTACCGAAACATTTAGTTAAAGATAATGTAAATTTTTAATAATTTTTCGACAAGATGATATGAATTTAAAACATGTGTACAATGATCATGTTAATACTGACATGACATATCAACGTTTCAAAGACTTGTGTTCATCCTGTTGGAATAGTAATCATGGTTTCTTAGTATTAGATAAAGATCGGGAAATAAATGATGGTAGATATAGGAAAGGATTCGATCAATTTCTTATAAATGCAGCATTAACCGTTTAAAATAGTCATTCTAGTCCAAGTCTTTGAAAAGTCAACATGACTGATTTTAGTGAGCAAATTAATGTTCTACAGCAAATGGAAAAAGCTCGTAATGCCATCAAACGCAAATATGATTTACTCAAATCAAGTAAAACTGATACTGAAAAAATTTTAAATGAAACATTTAAACCTATTGTTCAACCACTTGAAAAATTAATTAATGTTTCTGAAACACCTTTCCACCAACAGAAGAAAAAAAAGTTAAGTTCACATGTAAAGAATGAAGTAAAATCAGAGTTTAAAACTAAAGAATTAAAGAGTGAAGAGGAGAATGATTTTGATGATGACGAAGTAGGCTATATGTCTGCAGTTAGTGATGTTGATACAACTTTAACAGATACCCCACCAACATCTCCAAACTTTGATCTTGAGAATAAATACATTACAATGCTTCGAAGAGGAGAAACTAAAACATTAGACATTGTGTACGGTGTAAGAAAGTTTATGAATGATACGTTTAAAATTGGTGATAGTCCTATATCATTTGATAATGGTGATATTATTATAGGTAATAAAAAGTATAAAAAAAGTCCTGGTCTTGTACAATTATTATTTAAGAAAGAACCTGATAATACAGTCATTAATAAAGCAGATTTGAATGCTTATGGTGAAATTATTAACAATACGAATGCTTTTAGAAAGTATTATAAATCAGCTGAAGAAATACGAGAACAATCTAGTAACAAGTATAATAATTATATTGCAAAGTTAATTAAAAATAAACGACGTAGTGGTACTGGATTATCATTACTCCCACCACAAAAAATCGTTTACAAACATGCTACTACTGACTATATATATTGGGACAATCCTAACGAACTGGTAGATCGTTTAAGGCTGTTGTTAGCTGAAACATCAGCTGGCAATCAAAATCACGTAAACGAGATTCATTCTATCGTTGAAGAATTACGTGAGGCTAATATCATCCATTGAAGATTACAGTATGAGTGTTGATGTGTTTGGTAGGCACTTGGGGCATATGCCAGTTAATCGTGGTCCTCCAGGCATTGGTTACAAGCATACTCAAGATGGACAATATGACATTGAAAACAAGAGACTATGTAACGTGGCAGCACCAACTCAACCAAAGGATGCTGTAAATCTTAAAACTCTGCAGGAGGAAATAAAAAAAATAACTGACGTCACAACACGATTATTAAATGCAATCACTGAAATAGAAAACTTAATAGATATGTTACGAGATGAAATTGATTTAAAAATTAAGAATTATGATGTAAAACTTGTTCGAAATGTAAAAGATTATAGTCCAATTGTAAACAATGAAATTTCATAAATAATAAAATAGTATAAATAGATTGCATGTGTTAATATTACATCATTCGATAAGTATAATGGGACTGAACAGTAGTAAAGGTTATACTCCTCTTGAGCAAAATAATCAAAAAACAAAGGATCAACCTTCACAGCAGTGGAAACAGCATCATAAAAAATTCTCTACAAACACAAAATCTATGCCAGAACAAAAAGGTTATAAAAAGTTATAAAAAAAAAAACAAATATGCAATCTGAGCGACGAAATTTGGTAGAAGAACTTCATAAACCAGCACGAAGAAATTATGCACGTCGAAAGTATGAACTACGTGATTTGAATGAAACTTGGCAAGCTGATTTAGTTGAAATGATACCCTATCACAGAGAAAATAAAGGATTTAAATATTTACTTACAGTCATTGACACACTGTCTAAGTTTGCATGGGCTGTACCAGTAAAACAAAAAACTGGTAAAGAAGTATCAAAAGCAGTAGAATCAATATTTAAAAAAGGATATGTGCCAAAGAACTTGCACTGTGACCGAGGCAAAGAATTTTACAATAAAGATTTTGATAGTCTCATGAAGAAATATAAAGTTAATTTATACTCAACTTTTAGTAAACTTAAAGCTTCCATTTGCGAACGATTCAATCGCACGTTGAAAAGTAATATGTGGAAAAAATTTAGTTTACAAGGTAATCATAAATGGTTAGACATCTTACCAGATTTAATCATGAAATATAACAATACTAAACATCGAACAATTGGAATGAAACCTTCAGATGTGAAAACAGCTGACGTTGGTGCAATAATTCAACGCATTTCCACTCAAAATCTCTCAAGAAAACTGCTTAAATATACAAAGTTTACAGTTGGTGATAAAGTGCGTGTTAGTAAAAGCAAGCAAGTTTTTGAGAAAGGTTATACACCAAACTGGTCTACAGAAATTTTCACTATCGACCGAGTTAGTCATACGAATCCAGTTACGTTTCACTTAAAGGATTATAAGAATAAGCCAATAGCAGGAGGATTTTATGAGCAGGAACTTCTCAAGACTAAATGTCCAGATATATATTTAGTAGAAAAAATTATTAAAAAAAGTGGTAATAATTATTATGTAAAGTGGTTAGGATTTGATAATTCTCATAATAGTTGGATAAATAAAAATGATATGTAAGTTTGAAATAAATAAACACTTTATTAATTAAAAAATTTGTAGTTATTCATTTATTTATTCCCATTCACTTTTAAACATATTATAAATAAATTAACAAGCTATTTAAGAATAAATTACATTTATTTATTCATTTAAAGAAAATATAATATTTAATAAAAAGTTAATCATTTAGTTACATTTATTTCATAAATTTTTTTAACAATATAGGTGTAACAATTGTACTAGTTTTCATAATTCTTAAACGAAATCGTTCTCGATCGCAAGCAATCTGCATCCATTGTCCCTGTCGAGCATTCTGGTATGCATGTTTCCATGAATGCAAATAGTGAATTTCAACGTTTTCTTTAAAATGAACATGTTTATCACTATTCATCTGAAAAATAGTAAAAAAACATTTAAAAAACAAATTACAAGCAAATGGTACTGATTTAAAAAAAATGGATACTTACTTTATTTTATAATGACCCCAAGCCAATGTGTCTGTACTGTTTGGAATTAAATATCTCTTATCATCGTATGGATTGAGTGCAACTTTTTGTTGTCTAACAGTTTCAACCTTATGCAGTTTAGATTGAATTGTGTACTGTTGTCTTTGTTTAATGTTTGAATTTTGTAAACAGTCCAGGTAGTCATTAAAATCGATTGTATTTTTCACGACTGACGTTTTGCTTCCTTTAATTTTTTTCATACAATCTTGTCCATTCACTCGTGTACAATACATCTTACTTCTTAAGCCTATAAATTCTGTTAATATTTTTCCATTACATTCATCCTTCATAAGTCCAACAATTTTTTTATTTACGCGTGGCATTCCAAATTCGTTGTCTTCGGGATAATCTGAAGTGTCAAAATATTTTAAATTTCTTTTTATATCCTCGTATATATCCTGACACTTTATAGCATAAATTAGACTATCTGTATCCGTGTACAAGAGTTTACAATTTTGTTGATACATTTTTATCATATAGTTGTAGTGGAAATCGTACATAAGTGTTTTTGAGATATCCAGTACTGTGAGTCCTACATATATAGGCTTATTCATAATACTTCTGTTTTTTGCAATTCAATGGCAACTAAATTTTCACTAAATATTGTTCTACTATGAAAATTTGGTTTTGATATTAAAGCTTCTACACCATATCTTCCATCCCACTTTGTTACAAGTTTTACGTCTACATGTTTACGCACATTTTCCATAGTCTTACCAAACACAGCATTATTCATTAGTTTAAATAGATTTTTTTCAAATCATTTTTAGCTAAAGCTCTCATTGAACTATTTAATTCTATGTAAGGTTTGAGCCAGGTTGACTGCGCAAACTGTAAAACTTTATGAATTTTTTTTAAATGAAGTCCATTCGATGCTGCCTGCTTGAGGGTTCGGTAATGTATGACATAATTTCGTTTATTTTCGAGAGTAGCTAAAAGTTTTTCCTGCTTTGAACCAGGTGGTTTTGCATGATTCGTACAAAAAGGTAAATCATTATGCTTGTCATGAATACTATGTGGATAGTCTAAATCCACCTCTAGTATGTAACCAATTGATGCATTGTCATCAATTTCCAGAAAATTAATATCTTCATAATTTTCTAACCATTCGAAACCATTGTAAGGTAGTGCTTGAGTCATCGACCAACCGTACAAATTGTTAGCATCTAAGTACATTAGATAAACATCCTCTTTATCAGAATCATAGGTATCTCTCATATATTTATTGTTTGCGATAGCGTATCTGTTTGAACATTGACTAAGACCTCCTCTAATTCCTCGTTCTACAAACAAAACCATATCGATATCACATAAAAGTTTTAATTCTACACCTGTATGCTTTAACATGCAATCCCATGTAAATCCTGGTGTAGTAAAATAGTGACCTGGATCAAGACCGTACGCTTTAATGCATTGATCACGAAAATTCTCGAAAACATCAGCGAGTAATAAGATATCCGTCTTCATATATAGATCTGAATATTGACCTAGTGTTTGTAAATTAAATTCTTGCCATACTTTTTGCGCATGCTCATAATCATCATCCGATACTGTTGAGTCGTTAAGATGACTGAAAAATTTATCTTTTTCAGGTAATTGAGTTTCATCAAGTTTCTCAAAGCAATCAATATACTCATAAGGTAAAACTCCTTTTCGAGTTAATAGTCTGATTTTTTCCTCCTGAATATTTGAAAATACTGAATTAACTATTTTATACTCATGAAGATAAGATGCTAATTTGTCAAGTGATGAAGCCATAAATCGGTAAGAATCTATAAATCGAAATTGAATATTGCTATTTGCAACATGTTTTGTGAAAGAGATGTAACGTTCCTTAGTCAATGGAAGCAAATCGATGCGACCTGCAAAATTATTACAAACATCATAAATTATAAAATGTGCATCATAGCCACTGAGATTATGAAATACGACAGGTATCATTCTTGAGTCTTGATAATTAAGATTACAGCCAGCATGTGCAGGGCCTCTATATTTGTTCGTTAATGACAGTGATCATGAACTTTAATTCGATTATGAAACGATTTTCACAAATATGACAAACATTTGAATTTCTATGATAAGTAATTTTTTCTAAAGTTAGTGTTTCCATAGGCTCTGGATGTTTGTATACACTTTGAATAAAGTTAGCAATAAATTTTAATTCTTGAGCAAACCATTTGGCTGCATCTTGTCCTCGATAACAATTATATCTTGAAATATTTTCATCATAACTACATTTCAAATAGTATCCAATACTAATATTTCATGCCTTTGAAATGCTACACTTTTCTTTATAATTTCATTTTTCTCCTTCTCTTGAACAATAGGTTTTAACAGACATTCACAGTCGGCATATATAATAAAGGAATTTTTTCTTTACAATGAAAATTTTAAATTTTATTACATTTTTTCCCTCTTTCGGTAGAGTTATTTTACAATTATTCATTTCTTTACAACACAATTCATGTTCACTGAGTTTTTGTGTAGTATTAAAAAAGTGTAACATCTATCACATATGTATTGTTTACGTTTTGTATTTGTTAAACTTTTTCTTATTAATCTCGATAAGTCTTTAATATATATACATAAGATATTTTATTTCATCATTACTGCAACAGAAGCTCTGATATCAAAATAATGTGCAAATTTAAGTAGATTAATATGTTTATTTTTTTTATTCATTGTTAAATCCCTATCAGCACACAATGTCTTAAAACGTTTAAATTACGTTAAAATATTAGCGGAAATTTTGTAAATTGCCGCGATGGGTGGAAACCAACGTTGAAACAACGTCTAAGTAACGTTGAAGAGCAACGAACATTTCCCACGTGGCAACTTTCCTACCGTTGGAATGTTGCTAAAATAACGTCACCACAACGTTGTCACAACGTTGGCATCTTCAATTTAATACTTAATTAAATATTCCGGTGATAATAATTAAATTTCGTAAATGGTGTATTAATTAATTTTTTAACTATATTTTGTTTTCCAGTGCAACTAAATAGTTAGTTAAATATTCAGTTAAAAATATAGCTAATAATAACCCAATTATATAATTAAAATGTGTTTAATAATAGTTACATTTTCAATTAAATATTAATTAACTGAATTTTCAAACTGCATTTTGTTTTAAGGGCAACAAAACATTTACTTAAATATTCAGTTAAAAATATTGCTAATAATAATCAAATTTTTAATTAAATATTATTCTGAAAAATTTGAATCCTTGTAATGGAAAATTTAACTGATAATAGCTACCTTTTTAAGTAAATTTGTAAGTAATTTTTTAGTTAAATTTTCAGTTATTTTTTTCGACCGGGTATATACAATGGGTTAAAAATTAAATATATTAATGATTGCATTTTTAAGATAATTCTATTATAAACAATTAATATATAAATTTTTGTTTTTTTTTTATGTTATTTAACGTCGCTCTATTTATGCTGCCAGGCTAATCAGCGACGGAGGTGAACGGTGTGTCTGTAAACAAAGCACATGTAGTTGAAACAGTGGTGCTATATATATTAATATATACTAAATATATTAATTATTGCATTTTAAGATAATTCTATTTTATACTTATTTATATTTTAATTACACCTTTTTATAAGTATTTATACTCCATAATAGTTTTCTGCAATTGAAACGTACTCAAATCAAAAACACCTTTCAAAAAGGTGTCAAAACCCGCAAGTATATGTGTTATTCTAATCAAACTTTGGAAAATTGTTATTGATAAATAAAATTGTTATCTGTCTGATAACTTGTAAAGTATAAGATAAAAATATCTTTGATTCTAATCCCAATTTTCTCTATTATTTATATTTTTATTACCACCTTTTCTATATCTAACTTATATTCCATAATATTTTTCTGCAATTGAAAGTATTCAATTCGAAAACACTTTCCAAGAAGGTGTCAAAACCCGCAGTATTGTGCTATTCTAATCAAACTTTGAAAATTGTTATCTGATAAATAAATTCTGCAATTCAATCTGACATTGTTATCTGATAAATAAATAATTTTAATTTTAACTACCTTATTTTATCTATTTTTTGAATTTTAATGAAACCTTTTTATAAATATTACGAAAATTTCGTATAAAAAATTCTGCAATTGAAAGAATTGAAATCAAACTGAAATCGACAAGTATTTTGAATCGTACCATATATTTATATTTTATATAAACATTTTTATATATTACTTAAACTTCGTAAAAAGTTTCTGCAATTGAAAGCACTGAAATCAACTGTAATCGACAAGTATTTGAACCATGCAAAAATTTCTACCAATCTGAATACAGTTTTTTTATATGAAAGTATCTTACACTATTATTTTTCATTTTCTGGCCCTCACATGTTTTACAGTAATAAATAAATAATATTCTAATGATATTATTTGTGCAAAATTAATTTCTGCAATACTAATAAAATGGACATTTCTTTTTTATTCTTTAAATAAGAAAATAATACTTGCACCACCGTTGGTTTAAACGCTTCATATATGTGTTAATTCTGACTATATTAACTGATGTTACATTTTATAAATAATTACATACATCTTAGCTTTTATCTTATTAATTAATTAATTCATTGGTAAAATCATGTAGTTGTATATCCTTAGTTAAGTGACATAATAATTTTTACAAATACTAAGAAAAACTTGCTAATCAGCGACGGAGGTCATACGATGTCTTGGTGAAGAAAGCACTTGTTGAAAATACAGTCGCTAGTGGTGCTTGTATCAACGCCGGGGCGGAATCAAACCTGGGAACTCCAGATTACGAGTCCGTCGCCCTACCGACCAAGCCATCGCAGGCCTCTTTAGGAACTTTATTAATAAAAAATAATGATGTCTATTCTCATTGGTGATGTAGGATATTAAAATTGCCAGATAGTATTGCAATATTTATATATTATTATCATTGCAGTT